>ML109879.1:15487-31413 GCA_003697995.1 Taxidea taxus jeffersonii | reverse complement strand
CCATGGGAAACGTCTCTGTAGTAAATGTCACTAGTGAAATTAGAGCGTCTATTTTATGTTTATTGACCGTTCGGATTTTCTTTGTGGTGAAGTGTCACGGTTTTGCAGCAGTTCGTTATATACACTCACAAGAAATTTTCTCTCGTACGTGAGGAATGGGAAATTTGCGTGCCTGTGTTCTGGCAGCGCGTCTTTCTTTTACACCTCAAGGGGGAAATTTTGTAGTGATTTTTGGCTCCAAAGTTCTCACTATGTCTGCTGAATTGTAGACATCACCTTCCTTCTGTAAACATTTTTATTGTTTTTTTTTTCTCTTTTTACCTTTGTTGTTGGAGTTCTTTCATTTACTATTATAATTATTGATATAGTGAGCCAGAGACACAAATTGCCTGAATTTTTTCTTAATAATTGCTTGGTTTTTGCTTTGCAAGTTTTCCCTTCAGATCTCTCCATTTTGGGGACTTCAGTCATTCCCGTGTTATGTTATTGACAACAAACTAACTAGAACCATGAAGAAGGAAGTATTTCCATTTAGGATAAAGCATATATAGATGACATAAAACATATGGAGTGAAATCATTCGCATGAAGAGAAAAGACGACTTTTAAAAAATTAAGGAGGGTTAAAACCGAGTCAAGTAAGAGGACACGTGCAGGGGCGAAATAGACAAAATGCAACACCTGTGCTATGCCAGTGGTGGCTAGTTCCGGGAAAGAATCATCCGCGTTTCTGTAATCACTAGGCAAGGGCCCTTTAAGTTTTTATTTTAAATTTTATCTAGTTTTTGCCAGAATATTTAAACAAAGAAGAGAAGCAAATGTGTTCTAAAGAAAGAATAACCCATTTAAACTGTGTCTGATCATCCTTATTTGGTTTAAAGGAATTAAATAAAACTCTACGTACTTGGGAAATTGACTGTGGCCATCCCTGACTCGGAACCCGAGTGAAGTGTCAGCATGGGCCAGAATCTCTTTAAGAATGTAGCCAGCATCAAGAATCTTTAGAGAGATGTCTCATCTCAGTCTCCAGCTGGGTCACATTGTTTGTTTCGTGTCCATTGTGTGCTTTCTCTCCAGGATTTCAGAAATGGTTTTGATGGCTCAGAGTTTGAACGTATAATATACCTTTTATTCTTAAAAAGTGCCGTATTCCACAATGTTTGTGTGATAATGACTCTCTCTTACAGAACGGGTTTATTTTGGCCACCAGCAAAGTTAAGTCCCATCCCGTTGATGTGTAGTGACCTGCTTTGGCTTTTCCCGTTGACCCCTTTAACAAGTTGCCTTTGTCACTGTTGTCACTGGCAGCTATTCATCGGAACAGCCCCCGTCCCGTGAAGGTGCCGCGGTGCCACAGTGACCCTCCTAACCCGCATCTGATCATCCCGACTCCAGAGGGATTCAGGTATTTGGCGTTTGCCTAGCCATTCACGGTCTGGATTCTTCTCCGAGGCGCATGCTCCCGCTCTCACAGCTTCTGGACGCTTGCTCTGACCACTGAGCGGGTTTTCTGTGTTCTCGTTCATACTGTTTTAAATGCTCTGAGTTGCATTATCTCGAAGATAGACCACAGGGCCTTACTTGCAAGAGAAAAAGACATGCAACTTTACAACAGACTTTGTGCCTTTCCAGGTGCCCTAGGTTCTCAGCTTGTTCATAACCTCAAGCTACTAAATGCTGGCCAGCTTTGGAATAATTCTTTCTTTCTCTTTCTTTGAAAATGACCTTACGAAAACAGATTTGAGTGCATAGCATAATAAACATTTGAAAAACAATCCTAAACGTCAGTGTAGAAGTGAAGAAAAATTGGAATGACCTTTCCAGTCTTGACTCTCATGTGTGTCTGTAACCTTGAAGCGACTTAAATACTGAAGTGAGTTCTGGAACTCCCGTACAAAGTATTTCCCTTGAATGCGGTGGCATTTCTGCATCTGGAGGGAGTGAGCCTTTTCTCTCCCTTGTAGAATCACTTTTTAAAAGTTAATTTTATTTGACAGTATTTGCTAGGAAAAGACCACAATTATTTTTCAAGGTAATTAGTTTTTTTCTTTTTTACACCTAGACCTGAATCTCAAAGGAAAATTTGCATTTTACATTTTTAAGTATTTTTTCACTTCCTCACCCTATTTTATTCTTAACTGGAAACCACTGGAGAGTCCAGTCCCTTTTCTCGGCTGTGTTCCTGAAGCTTCTCTTCTCGTCTCAGCACTCGGAGCGTGCCTTCGGACGCGCGGAGCCACGGCAGCCTCGCTGCTGCTGCTGTCACTGCGGCCGCCGCCCGCCCCGGCCCCTCGGGCAGCGACTCTGCACCACCCAAACCCACCAGCAGTGCCCATGATGCCAGGTAGTCACCCCCCGCCGGCGGCATGCCTCCTCGGCCCCCTCCTGTGCACCTCCACAGTGGGGGGAAGTGCCCCCCCCCCCCGCAGGCTCGAGCACCCAGCAGCACGAGTAGATAATTTGCCTGATTAATATTTCCTCGGGCTAATATTAACCAAAACGACCAGACTCCCTGCCAGTAACAGCTCTTCGGAGAGAGTGTCATGTCCCCACCAAAGGGGACATGAGAATTTAGGCAAGTAGTGCCTTTCTTGAAGGGTCGGTCCCAAGGTAGCTCAGAGAAGGCTTCTAGTTAACACCATTAGGCGGGGATTTTTTAGAAGGATCACTTTTCTAACCAGATTTTCTAATTTATAGAATTATTGATTAGATGTAATTTATGAAAATGGAAAACTGAGTTCACGGGGTTTGTATCCTACATGGAGGACGTATCCTTACTGGAGAGAGCTATCAGACACTTGGCAAGCGCCAGAAAGTGTCTCACTTGAGTCCTCAGGATAGGTAAGGAGTGAGTTGCACTTCTTCCCATTCTGGTTAGTTTGACAGAGGGGTTCGTTCAGGTCTCATATTCTTAAAGGAGAAAGGACAGCCGGTCACTCGTAACTCTCCCCTTGTGTCTGGCAGAGGGGACGCACCATCACTCTTCTCATCTTCCGAGGGAGTCGAGTAAAACTATGGGTTGAGGGTAATCAGAGAAAAAAAGATGAAACTGTGATGAGACTCAGTGCCCTGTATCTTGCTCCAAAGAAAAAATATTAGTACGTTGTTGGCAGAAAGAAGACATACAGCTTTAGAATGGAAAGAAACACTAAAATGTTTTTAGACTTACTTTATAACAGTATAAAATTTCTACAGACATTCCCATTCTTCTCCATTAAAATAACAACTGTTCCTAATTTGTAGGGATGAATGTTTATAACCTAAGAAAAGTCAACGCATTTTACAGCCGCCAACCCAAACAGTGAACCGTTGCCATTAAGCAGGTTCCCATTTGCCTTCTTCATTTTGCTGCTGAGAGCATTTCATGGCAGATGTTTCCACATTCGCCCTCCTGACTCGGAGGGAGGCACTGAAGCCGTCTTCTTGTACGTGTCAGGGCGAAGGGAAGCCACTTCCCCTCACGTGCAGACGCGGGGAGGAGAGCGCTTCCCCATGACCTGCCGCGTCCGCCTCTGCGCACCCTCCGGGCCGGGCGCCCCCCGCTGTCTTCGAGGTTCTTGGGCTGTGGCTGCGGGCGTCTGTGAGCTGGAGGCGTGTGGTAGGTTAGACGTATTTTAGTGTAACGGTGAAGTACGTGTGGCCGGCCTCCGTGTGCGTTTAGTCTTCGGCTTTGTGGAGGTGGTTTTCAGCCCGCTGTGAGCAGCACGTCTTAAGTATCCGTCGTCTCTAGGATGATTCTGGACACAGGACTGTGACCACCGCCACCGTGCGCCGTCTTGGAGGCCCTTTTTTACAAAGGAGTCAGGTTCTCTCGACTGTCCGGCGCTGTGCCCGGCGGTGGGCTGAGGACAGCAAGGCCAGGTGGAGACGCGCTTGGCCCATGGTGGTTTGCCTCCGTCGCGCGTTCGAGCCCGGCTCCCGTTCAGTTTGACTTCGGGCCTCCGCCCCTTTGTGGGGGGCCTGGGCAGCGGAGCCCGAGGCGGGCGGCACGCGTCCCGCCCACGTCCTGGTACAGCCCCGGGTTTGTGAGTGTGCCGCGGGGGGCGCCGGGGGACGGCCGGGACCCCTCCTGCCCCGGACACCGTCAGCACCGGCCGGTCTTCCTGTGCCCCGCAGCGGCCCGTGACCCTTGGGTCTGATGTGGCCCGACGCGGGAAATCGTTGGCGCTTCAGCGATCTCGCCGGCGTCCGTAAAGCTCCTTTATGGCGTCGGCTTGTGGGAGCCCTCGCCGCTCTGCGGGACCGAGTTTTCAGAAGCTCGGCAAGCCGGTGGTTACCCCGCTGCAGTTGCGGAACTCCACAGCTAGCAGTTAAGCATTCACCACTGATCCCTTTACGGATAGGTTTCCCCTGGCAAGGATCTCTGAGGATGTGGGCTTGCCTCGTGTTGTGTCTGGGAGATCAGGAAAATGGAGGTGTCGAGTGACCTCTGCTTGGCACCGCAGTCTCTGGCGTGGCCTGAGGACTCGCGTGTCTCTTCACTTCAACATCCGTGACTTTTCCATGAAGTGGCCTCAAGGCTTTTTTTTTTTAAAGATTCTATTTATTTATTTGACAGAGATCACAAGTAGGCAGAGAGAGAGAGAGAGAGAGAGAGAGAGAGAGGAGGAAGCAGGCTCCCCACTGAGCAGAGAGCCCGATGTGGGGCTCGATCCCAGGAACCCTGGGATCATGACCTGAGCCGCAGGCAGAGGCTTTAAGCCACTGAGCCACCCAGGCGCCCCGTGATGAACTCCGTGGCCATAGAGGATGTCCCCCTCTCTTCAGACTTAAGTATTATGCCAGATTTGAGAGTTTAGGGAAATAGAAAAGCATTGCGTACTTGGTAATTTGTGAATGTCTGTTCAGTAGAACCCTATCATCTTAAATCTATTTAGCATCTGATAGAAAAGAGCACCAGTGCTACCACACTTCATAATATCGCTCATGTACACAGTACACACGAAACTTGTTACCAGACTCAGGCCATGCTTATCTTGGTTTACTTGAACTATAATTTTAACACTTCCCTCATTTAATTCTGGGTTTTACTCCTTACCGATTCATTCTGGATTTCTAAACACTCTCAACTTTATTCTGGAAAAGCATCAAATTAACTTTGCTTTTTACATGCTAAGCTTCCTGCTCTTCTGCACCTTTGCTTGGCGGCCGCTTGAAAATTCGTTAGGGGTTCCCTTGCATTTTGCTACGAAGAGATTTGTAATCTTTTGAGTCATGTAGTAATTTTAACACTGTAAATAGAATTAAGTACATAAATCCATAGTATGATCAGAATTGTAAATATTAGCCCTGTTTGGCTAATAATTTTGATCCATCCTGGGCTTAAATGTGGAGCTTTCCACATATGCCAGTAGCGCCCGACTATAAATCTTGTTTTTACTTTTGTTGTTTTTAACTTAAAACAGAGCGTTACTCAGTCAGGTTCTGGTGTGTTCAGCAGCGGAGGATAAAAATCTGACTGTCCTGCCAGGTCCAGAGAAGGGTTTCTCAGTAGCAGCGCGCTCACTGTGGGAGCATACTTCTCTGTGGGGGGGGGGGGGCTGTCCTTCGCATTGTCCTGTGCTCACTAGATGCCAGGTGTCCCCAGTGGGCAGAATTACCCCCAGCTGAGAATGACCCCTCTAGAAGAATCTCAGGTCTTTCCTTTGGAGTTCCATTGAACTGACAGCTCAATTTTTAAAAATCCCACAACAGGGGTTCCAGCGTCCCTGAGAACGACCGGTTGGCTTCCATAGCCGCCGAGTTACAGTTTCGGTCCCTGAGCCGCCACTCGAGCCCCACCGAGGAGCGCGACGGTGAGTAGTGAGCTGCAGACTCCGGTCTCGACCAGCTGAATCCTCTGCCTCAGTTTACCACTTTCCATGGGTTATGCCTTAGAAAGAAGTGAAGAGTGAGAAAGAGGTGACAGAGTTCCCAGAGAACATTTGATGTTCAACATGTTGGCTTTTTACTGTAAATGCCTTTTTAACTGTACTTGCATTTTCTAGGTTTACTTTTGTTGCTTTAAAAAAAATTTTCCAATATTTTAATTGCCAAGCACTCTTATTTTCTTCAAAATTACAAACCTTCAGTAGGTTTGTTAGTGATACACTGAGGCTTTATTGTAATGCTGGGCCTCTTGAGTGGGGTGCCCAGAGAACCTAATTTCTGTATTCTGATGTCTTACTATTTGTGGCAAGTTTAATGTGGCTAAAATCATGTAATGCCACTGACAACTTCTTACTTTGTTATAGTTTCCTAGAAGTGATTGTCAAGACAGCTTCTCACACTCACATCAAATAGAAATGAATTGCCAGAAAGGTGGATGGTAACCAATCATTGTCGTGCACCGTTTCAGTCTTGCTCTCGATTCCGTAAGCACATCTGTTCCATAAATCTTAATTTTTGTGAAAAACATACATCTTGCAGAACCAGCTTATCCGAAAGGGGATTCAAGTGGGTCAGCTCGAAGAAGCTGGGAACTTCGGACACTTATCAGCCAGTCGAAGGGTAAGGGAGAGAATGCTGAACTTAAAATGCTTAAGGATAAAGTGAGACGTTTCGGTTAAAATATGCTCTAGGTTTTGAATTATTAGTCCCGCGTTAACATTTTGTGATCTCTCTTAAATGTATGGCATTACTTCCTGTGTGTACTGTGTGTGTAAGTATTTCCTGTTTCTTTTAATAAATTATAAGCTCCTTTGGATCAGAACATCTTTGTATTCTTCAGGTAGTCGTGGTGGTTCACCTGTAGGTCACCTTGGGTGGGCCCTTAGCATAGTTCTTTGTGCATGGGGGACTATAGTGAATACTTGTGAGATGAAGAAGTATTCCGTCTTACTGCCGCACGGTAACGTTTTAGAGAAGCCACGTAGTTTGGCAACGGTGGTAACTGACAGGGCGCCGACAGACACCCGGCAGAGCGGGGACCCAGCCCACACTGCCTCTGTCTCCAAGGCCGGTCTCTTGCCAGCAGTCACCCCTTGGAAGTGTGTTGGCCGTCAGAGTCGGGAGTCGTCGGGGGATGTCACGAGGGGTGAGGCTTGAGCTGACTCTTGAAGGAGAAACTGGTCTGCGTCAAGCCTGCAGGAAAAGTACAGAGTAAAAGCACACCTGGAGGGAGGCCCAGTGGCGGTGTAGCTGTAAGTGGAGGTGAACCTGAGCGGGCTGGGGGAAGACGCACCATGGCCAGGCTTCAGTGACAGCTGAAGTGGTTAAGGTCTGTCCCAGAGTTGGTGGCCAGCCCTGCAGCCCCTTGAGCACCTGGTGTGCTGGGAAGACCCCGGGGTGGAGGAAGCGGGGAGATGGGTTAGCCTACCACTCAGTCATGCAGGGTCAGATACCGGACTAAGGGGGATTTTCAAAAAAGGAAGGACGTCAAGAAGTGACTGCCGGGCCTGGGGCAGGTGAGGTGTGTACGGAGGGTTTAGGGCACGGAGAGCCCTGTCCTGGAGCCTGAGTGACAGGTAGGAGAGTTCTCCAGTGGCTCCCACCTGGCCAGTAGTTCGCCCGCATGCCAGGTCTTTGTGATAATTCTCAAAACAAATATTTTGTGGTCAAGAGAACTTGGGAACTCTCGGGATAGTTATAATTCACATTAACAAAGGTGGAGAAATCTTGAGAAATTTTTACTGTTTAAAAATTTTTTAAAAAGCCCCTCCCAGAAATATTTGACAGTGGAGTGCATGGGCTCATAGCTGTGAAATCTTGTTGTGCCCAGGAGACCTGATGCGTTCTATACTGAGATAAAGAAAAGAGCGATTTATGTTTTTAAGAAATGGTTGTCGTAGGAAATTAGAATTAGAATTAGAACATTATAAATCTTGGGGAATCTCTCTTCTCAAATTAACCTCCCAGCCATCGTCGTCTTCCGTGATCTCTTTGTTGGCCAGAAAATTCAGACTCTTAGATAGCGAGGATACAGAACGAGGAGTATGTCACTGGGACGACGAGGAGTATGTCACTGGGACGTGTCTGAGGCAGTGCTGCTCACAGGACAGGTGTGACCCGTCGGTGGCTTGTAAAGTCTGCATTAAGAAAAAATAGGATGGAGTCTGAATCGTGTGTAAGAGGAATGTTAGGTCTCTGTGTGTGTAAAAGTTATTTTTCACTGTATGTCATGATAAGATAAGTCGGAGACTTATTTTCTGGCGATGTGGAGCCTGAGAAGGTAAGAAATAGTAGTAACAGTAGCGAAACCTCACTGAGTATTGCTGTGTCCCGGCCACGGGGCTTAGTGCTTTACGTGCGCCTGTGCGGGAGAGACTGCCCTCATTCCACAGGGTGGGGATTTGATACATGAAGAAGTCAGGTAACTTGCCCATTGTCAAACCCCTGGAAAATGGCGAAGTGAGGATTTTCCCCGGGCATTCTGGTTCCAGAGGCGTTGCTCTGGACTCTTTCCAGAAAGGGACGACTGAATTCCCTTCTCGCCAGAGATGGCTTCTGAGGAAAGGTGTGGCATTTCAGCGGAGCTGCGACGTGTGAGATGAACTCCGCAGGCCCGCTGTGGGAAGACAGCATCTTGGGCAGGAAGGTGTGAACGCAGCTCCAAGTGAGAATCGGCTGGGAGCCTTCTGAACGAGCCTGTTCTGTTCGCTTCCTCCGGGGTGGGCCCTGCCGTAGGAGAAGAGAAGGGCGGTATGAACGGGGAAAGAGAAACCGGGTCCAAAGTCTGCAGGGCCGTGAGTCCCATAGGCAGGGCTTAGATTTTTGGTAAACGGGTTGTTGAGAACCGTGAAATAATTTAAGTAGGAAAGGGGCATGGGCAGATTGTCTCTGTTAGTAAGACAGTTCTGGCCAACAAGAGTGCGTTGGAGACAAGATAGCCTGGAGGCAAATGGGAGGTCCCTGCAGTGTCTGCCTGAGCCCTAGTCTGGGGGGAGGAAGTCATCAACTGTGACCGACTAGCCTAGAGAGAGAGAGAGAGTGTGTGTGTGTTGGGGGACGTCCTCTGCAGCCGTGGGTTGGAATGGACTGGAGCGCACCTGCTGGGTATCAGCGGAGGATGCTCAGCCTCGCTCATGTGTGTTGCTCCGCTCCTGTTGTTATCTGCGGGCCTTTGACTCGCTGCTGGTGACTGAACTACTGAGCTTGTGGTTTTCCCTCCAGACAGCGCTTCCAGACAAGGACCCATAGAAGCTATCCAGAAGTCAGTCCGATTGTTTGAAGAAAAGAGGTATCGAGAAATGAGGAGAAAGAATATCATTGGTCAAGTTTGTGATACTCCTAAATCTTATGATAACGTCATGCACGTAGGCTTGAGGAAGGTGACCTTCAAGTGGCAAAGAGGAAACAAAATCGGTAAGGAAATTGAAGAACTTTCCATTGAAAATGGCAGTAGTTACACGTCTTTAGGCTAAACCATAGAATTGACCCATGGCATGTCTTTTGCAGAGGTTCTGTTCTTTAGTTTGTAGAAATAACGTGTCTGTAAAATGTGTTCTAAGAGCAGTACAAGAGGAGATTTTGTAAAGATTTTTTTAAATGGTTCATCAAATTGAATCGTTTTGCTCGATAACTCTAGAAGCTGCCAGTGGAGAACTACGTAAATTTTACCCATTAGCTCCCATTGATGTTCTTCCGGCCTTATTCCTTCCAGCGCATTTTGAAGAGAGACCGGGTACGAATAGAGACAGTCTTTCCTAAAACACTACCTGTTAATGATTTCCTGGCCAAGTGCCTCTTGTGAAATAACTGCCGGAGGATCGTGTGACAGAAGGAGCCTGACCATGTTTCAGACCCTTCTGGCTTTTCAGTGCATCTGCCTGTGGAGTGTTTAGGTCTGAAGAGGCCAACACAGTTGTAACAAGAGGGTTCGGTGAACCCCCAGGAATCCCTCAAGGTTCTGTAGAGCTGTCAGGGCAGAAAATACTGAAAAAAATCAAGTGCTTTATAAATTTATTAATTCTTGTTATCCGTCTTAGCCATATATCCCCTGAATGTCCCCAAAGATGTGTTAGTCAGATCCATTCCCCCATGTCCCTGGCTGTGCAGCGATGAGGTGTGGTTAGCTGTGGCCGCCGGGCTTCCTCCTGACCCCCCGCCCTGACCTCCCCGAGGGCCGCAAGTGCACAGAAGTGTGCACCTTCACGCCCCTTCCAGGGTTTGCCAAAGTCACTTCTGCTCTAGATTTTTACAGGTAAGGCACAGCCCAGAGATTGTCTTCAGCCGTTGGGGAACACTCAGAAACATTTTGGGTCTTGCAGCAGTAGGTGGTCGTAGGTCATGTAAATACGGATCCAGGCTGGAAAGATCACCGCGCATCTGAGTGACTGAAAAGGGCCCCGCTTTGGTGACTGAGCGCAGTGTGTTTGTCCCGTTCGCAGGGGAGGGGCAGTACGGGAAGGTCTACACCTGTATCAGTGTCGACACCGGCGAGCTGATGGCTATGAAGGAGGTGAGTGGTCTGGCCTTGTGGAGGCCTTTTGGGGTGGCAGAGATTTGGGGAAGAAGCTTGTTTTCGAGGCTCTTGGCGCCTCGAGCCAGCTTGGTGTCTCCGTGTTGAGTCGTGAGGCAGATGCCCTGGGATGCCAGAGTAGTGGGGCGTCCGGCTCCAGGGAAGGTGCCAGTGAGGATGCTCGGACCAGGGGCACAGGTAATTCTGCCACCACACAGCTGTGCCAAGTGTCATACAGAGCGAGGCGAGCAGAGTTAGCCGAAGGCCGAGAGGACCCTGGTGACAGCGTCTTAGCAGGGAGCAGGGGATAAGATGCTATTTGTGATCAGCTTCGGAAATGAGGAGCGTCTCCACAGCTGGAGGGAGGATGGGGGCGAGCAGGAGAAACCTGAGGAGACCCGTCAGGGAGACAGATACTGTTGAGGAGACCCTCAGGGCCTCAGGGCAGAGGAGCCTGCGGGCAAGAGGCCTGAGCCACCATGGCCCTTTCTCTCTCAGCTCCTGCGGTGTTTCTTGTCTTCCCTTTGCGGAGAGACACTCCCCCGCTCTGCCTCTACCACCTTGCTCCTGCTGGGCTGTAAACTTCTTCTTTTTTTTTTTAAGGTTTTATTTAGGGCGCCTGGGTGGCTCGGTAGGTTAAGCATCTGTGTTCAACTCAGGTCATGATCCTAGGGTCCGGAGATCGCCTCGTGATCAGGCTCCCTGCTCAGTGGGGAGCCTGCATCTCCCTTTCCCTCTGCCCCTCCCCACCTGCTTATGTGTGTACTCTCTCTCTCAGATAAATACATCTTTTTTTTTTTAAAGATTTTATTTATTTATTTGAGAGAGAGAGAGCACAAGTGGGGGAAGAGAAAGAGAGGGAAAAGCAGGGAGCCCGACACTGGTCTCGGTCCCACGACCCTGGGATCATGACCTGAGTCAAGGCAGACACTTAACTGGCTGAGCCACCCAGGCGCCCCAGTCATGAACTTCTTTTCTTTTTTAATTTAAATTCAATTAATTAACATATAATGCACTATTAGTTTCAGAGGTAGAGGTCAGTGACTCATCAGCCTTACATAACACCCGGTGCTCATCACATCACGTGGCCTCCTTCCTGCCCAGCACCAAGTTACCCCATCCCCCCACTCTCCTCCCCTCCAGCAACCCTCGCTTTGCTTCCTGTGATTGAGTCTCTATGGGCTGTCTCCCTCACTCATTTCGTCTTGTTTTATTGTTTCCTCTCTTCCCCTGTGCTTCTGTTTTGTTTCTTAAATGTGGGTGAGATCATATAATTGTCTTTCTCTGACTGACTTATTTCGCTTAGCATAATACCTTCTGTTTCCATTCACATTGTTGCAAACGGCAAGATTTCATCTTCTGATGGCCGTGTAATATTCCATGGTGTGTGTGTGCGCGCATGCGTGCGTGTGTGTACACCACATCTTCTTTATCCATTCATCTAGTCGAAGGACATCTGGGCTCTTTCCATAGCTTGGCTATTATGGACATCACTGCTATAAACATTGGGGTATAGGTGCCCCTTTGTAAACTTCTTAAGGGCACAATCATCTCACAGCTTTTTTTCTTCCAGAACCTATATGCCTGTGCTCACTTATTGAATGCTTAATGTTTTTGTGAATTCAGTTTGCAGTTATGGAAAAGATCCCATTAGATGTTCTCTCACCAAATAGTCTAAAGCAGGCATGTTTCATTCACGTGGAAGGACAAGGCAAAGAAAGACTCGAAGTCAGGTTACAGGCACACTGACCGTAGTCCCGTGGGTCCGGATGACGCAGATGTCTGGAGACCCCGTGGTTAGAGGTGCCTTGTTTCTGGTTTGTGACAGGACCAACGCTGATCAATAGTTTTCTCTTTACAGATTCGATTTCAACCGAATGACCATAAAACTATCAAGGAAACTGCAGACGAATTGAAAATCTTTGAGGGCATCAAACACCCCAACCTGGTTCGGTATTTTGGTGTGGAGCTTCATAGAGTAAGCCAACTTTGATGACACGGTTTTGTGTGAGCAATCAGTAAGGGCACAGTCGGAGTCCTGTTCTACATCGCAGGTCTTCTCATTTCAGAGCACAGTAACTTTGCCTAATTATCAGGAAATCTCCATGAGTTACATCATTTCTGCCTTCTCTCTGAAACTAGAGGAGTTCTTCCTAAAATGTAAGTTGTAGACTGTAGTCATTAACCCGACATTATAAAGCACTGAAACCCATCCTGCTGATGAGAAGATTCTCCTAAAATGCCCCTTACACAGCGTGTTATTTTTCTCCCCCCATTTTTCATGCTGATTTTTCTTTTACATGTACTAAGGAACTGTTGTGAAATGAGGAAGTTAAAACTTCCAATTTGTTTCCCCCCTTGTGTTTAGAAGTAAATCCTTGGAGGGGAAAGAGGATAACTTGGAGCATCTCGGTGGAGTCTGAACTTCCAGGGGAAGTTGAATAGTGGTGATTTAAATGTTTTCACAAATAAATTCGTACCTGAAAAGGATGTGTTTCAGTACTTAATAATACATTGGTAGGGACAGCCCTGTTGGTCCCTGTCTGAGATTATATAGCAGACTTAATTTTAGAGGATTATAGACAATTTATCACCTATGATTTGCAGAAGATACTCTTATCCTGACCAGCTGTATAATTCCAGACAGGAAGCAGGCAGACACCTCTGTGTAGCAGTGAGGAGTGACTGGTAACGAGACAAGCTCATGTTAAGGATGACGAGTGTAGCATACCATTAGAAAGATTCCTCTGGGGCGTGACCAGCGACGTTGTCCAGACTCTTCCCTTTGGTGTACATGTGAACACGGGCTGCGTCTTCTTCCTCCCACAGGAAGAAATGTACATCTTCATGGAGTACTGTGACGAGGGGACATTAGAAGAGGTGTCCAGGCTGGGGCTTCAGGAGCATGTCATCAGGCTGTATTCAAAGCAGATTACCGTCGCCATCAATGTCCTCCATGAGCACGGCATAGTTCATCGTGACATCAAAGGTAATCCTCCCCTCACCTGGCTGCCGTGGAGCCCGGACTGCGTGCCTCCCACGGAGTAGATGCTGCCAGGACACTCGATCCCACTCCCACATGTCATTTCTCTACGAAGAATTACTGTTACTGTGAATGTGCTTCCATAAAGAACCCTGTGTGGACAGGCCGTGTAGGACACACGTCCCCATCCATGAGCAGATGACTCTGTCTTTCTGCGTAACACTGTTTTCAGTGAGGTCTGTTTCTCAAGAAGGAAATTTGCTCTTTCTGTAGGCTGATTTAGCCAACCGTGGATTTACTAGGCCATCTGATCGGAGCATCCTTGTCTCCGGGTTAAGACTCTTGATATATTTCCATGTGAAGTCTGAAGTGCTTTTCTCTTCTGGCATGAGAGGAATAGTCGTGCTCGTCTCACAGCTGTCCCTCTGGCATCTGTCCCGACCTTTGTATTTTGGGAAACAGGATAATTAGAGTGACAAATTGTTTGTTTCTGATGGGCCCTAAATGGTAGGGTTCGACCCTGTCACACACAGTCCGAGGCAGGCATAGACCCACCAGCCTTGTTGCCTCCCGCCTGCCCGTCTCCTGCGTCGCTCTGCTGCCTGGGATCATTCTGAGCATTTGTTTGATTGGCTCCTTATCAGGCCCCGGCATGGCCTGTTTCCAGGTGTTCTGCCACAGACACCCGTACTCAGTCTCTGAGCCCTGTCACAAAATGGTGCCTTCCTGTGTCATCGGCCACGGCCATGAAGGGAATTCGTCAGGGTCCTTGAGTCAAGTCCGTTCACTTGTGTCCTTGGGGTATTTTTTACGATTCAGTATGGCAAGCGTGCGTGTGCGGACTACCTCCAGAGCCGTGACGTTCGCGCCGCATAGCCGACGGGGGAGACGGTCTCCTCTGGGAGCGCTCGGGCGCTGAGCACTGTCCATCAGATGTCAGCTCACTGTGGGGCTGTCTGTCTAACTCAAGTGGCTCTGACGCTTTCTGAGAACGGTGCCGTCGGACACATGCTGCCAGAGATGTGTGGCTCCGTCAGGGCGACAATATCTTATAGCCTAGAGCTGCCTGGAGCGGTGAGCAATGACCCGAGATGCCAGCTAGAGTCGGGGGGACGCGTGCCTTGTGCTTTGAGGTACAAGGGGGCTCCGGGGCATCCCCGCCCTCGGAGCGCGAAGTCAGCCCGGGGCGCCCGCAGCCGGGCCCGCAGAGAACGGCCGTGTGTGCGCCCGCTCTCGCCCCACGTTGCTTCCCGTCCCCGGAGCCGCTTGCGTGTTTGTGACCCTGGCCTTCAGACGCGGCCACCGCAGCAGTTGTAGCTTCCAAGTCATTCCTGCAGCAGGGTCTCCCTGCGCTTTCCGCGTTAGAATCTGTTCAGAGCTCTCCGTACCGATGGGAAAATGTCTTTGCCTTGGATTCGCGTTTGTGAACACGGCTTGCAGTCTGTCTGTGGTTGTGCTACGCAAGTCGGGTCTTACACATCTTTACGTTACTTCGTTTGCGATCCTGTTCCTGGGAACCGGGGCCGCCGTGTACCGGAAACGCCCTCCGCGTGTCCCCGAGCCTGACGCGCGCCCGTTTGTTTGTTAGGGGCCAACATCTTCCTCACCTCCTCCGGACTCATCAAGCTGGGCGACTTCGGGTGCTCGGTCAAGCTCAAGAACAACGCGCAGACCATGCCGGGCGAAGTGAACAGCACGCTGGGGACAGCAGGTGGGGACCGGCTTGATGTGTCTTTGCCGAGGTGACTCGCTGCGGCGCGCCTGCTGCCTGGGTTTCCCGGCACCTCTGTGGCCAGCGCGGCCCGGCGGGGAGGGAGGGCTTCCGAGCGCAGGCACTTGGCGCTCCCACCTGCCCCGCGTGGGACTGTGACTCGGACTCGCCCCTTCCCGGTCGTGAGAGGAGGAGGCGGGCCTCTGTGTCTCCCCAGGAAACCTGTTTCTGTTGTTCACGGGGTTTAGTAAAACAGTCTAGTCAAAACCCAGCAGTCGGTTAAATACAACAATATGGGGTGGTTTTTTTAAGAACAACCCTTTCGTTGTCCAACACTTGTGACAGTTCATGTTTTCCTGGAGGAGGCAGGAAGTTCGGAGCATTGTTGGCCCTTTCAAAGGAAAAGGAGCGGGTAGGCACACCCAGAAGTCAGTGAGTGTCTTAGCACATGGCAGCGCGCCGCCCGTGCAGCCGAGCCCACGCCTGGCCCGCTCCTGCCAGTCTGCTTTATTGTGCCTTTAAAAAGGGACACGTCCATGTGGTGACGATTTGTTTCAGTTGTCCAGTGTTGTAGAATTTTGCATTGTTTTTTGCACAGTAAATTTCTTACTTTATTGTGAATACAGTTCAAAAAATTGTCTTTTAGATAATAATTCAGTCCCTAAAACGTCCATTCAGAAAACTGATTTGAAAAATGTCTGTTAGTTTCAATGTTTCCTTTTATGTAACCCAGAGACGGTCCTCTCTGTTCCCTGCAACACAGCAGTTTCATTTATGTGGAGTATCACACAATATGAATTTCTTGCTTGGCTCTGTGACTGTGGGGTGCTGTGTTTATAAGCCATTCCTGTCCCC
>ML109879.1:0-10487 GCA_003697995.1 Taxidea taxus jeffersonii | reverse complement strand
GTAGTGACGAAGCGTTGTGTTCCGAACTGGGCTGAGGGCATATGTGCCACGCTGTCGGGTCACTGAGAAGAGCGATTTCATCCAGCCAGGGAGTCTCAGCCTTCGTGGCTTGCTCTGGAGTGAGGTGTCGGAGCTGTTCAGGAGGGTGTGGGGAGGCCAGGCAGGGAGGTGTGGGTACGGCAGGCTAACGAGGGTAAGACAGTCGAGGGACCGTGTAGAGATGGATCACAGCACGTGCAAAATGGTCAGAGGTAAGGCTGCGGAAGTGAGCAGGAGCCCCGTGAGGGAGTTGTAGCGCGGTGATAAGCATGACCCGATTACCTGGGGTTTTAGAGGCAGAGTCGTCAGAAAGGTGCTGATACAGCTAGTGGGCTGGGCAGGGGAGGTCAGGGGCGAGCTGTCCATGATATCTGGGGGCTACAGTGGCCATGGACTGAATAGCTGATGGGATGAGAAAGGTGAGTGAGGGGACGGGTCTAGGACGACTCCCAGGCCCCTGCTTGGGTCTCCTTAGAGAGCCCGGCAGGGTGCAGAGGCAGCTGGCTGAGGGCCAGGTCAGGGAGGCAGGGGCATCCTCTTTGGTAGATAATGGTTGAGGCATGTTTGGAACATCTGCTTTGGGCAGGCGGGATTCCACACGCATCTGTAGGTAATGTGGGCTCACACCTGGGATTGAGCGGGGCTCAGATGTGGATCCAGGAGACGGATCATTGCCAGGAAAGTACTTCCAGGAGAGGCGTGTTGAGAATGGAACCCTGGGGAAAGCAAGGCTGGAAGGGCACTGCAGGGGAGCCCCTGCCAGAGGGGGGGGTAGGTGCAGGAGAGCGGGGGGAGTGCAGTTAAGGGACAAGTAACTGGATTTGCTACGTAGCTTTAGGGATTGGTGGTTAAAAACATTCGTTTCTTTGTCCAGACAGTTTGTGTGGTCGGTAGTGTACAGATGCATTCTGCAAAGTGCTCTCGGGCCGGTTGGCAGACGTCCCAGGGTGCACGAGTGGAGCCTCCCACCCCTGCCGGCTCCCAGCCTGTGCACCACCTGGCGGCAGTGGCTTGCCTGTGAGCCACGTGCCTGCCACGGATTGGCTTCAGCTCTCTCCTGCCTCTCTCGCAGGTCTGCACAGATGAAGAATGAAGCTAATCGGTCCGCGGCCTGGTAGTGTGTGTGCTCGGAGAATTCTCGTAATCACTACTGTATGTAATATTTACATAAAGACTGTGCTGAGAAGCAGTATAAGCCTTTTTAACCTTCCAAGACTGAAGACTGCACAGGTGACAAGCGTCACTTCTCCTGCTGCTCTGTTTGTTTGACATGGCCCGGGGCCCTTCCGAGTGACGGTGTCCGCGAGGTAAAGACGCTGCATGTTAAGTGCCATGACTACTGTACACGGACCATCGCCCCTGTCACCTGCTTCTCGTGGGACCGAGAATCGTGACATCAGTGTAGGATTTTGACCTTCCTGGGTTCAAAAGCAGCTGTAGTATTATCAGGTGTCCCGGGCCTTGTTGTTAAACTCTTGTTTGTCGAGTGCACTGACTGTGAAACCTTACTTTTTTGTTGTTGTTGGCAAGCCACAGGTTTGTTATGCAAAGGCTGATTAATGAAATTTAAGAAAAAGGTTCTTTTTTCAATAAATGGTTTATTTTAGGAAAGCTCAGTTATATTGTTTTTTACTGGTTATGAGCTTCAGAGCCAACACGTTATCTGAGACCAAGGTCTGTCCCTCTCATTCATGTGTTCCTGTCCAGAGCGGGGTGCGACCGGACATGCTAGAGGTGAGCCCTGGATCCCCTGGGTTAGGAGCCCTGCAGGATCTGGGGTCTCCTCACTGAGAAGCTGAAGGGCTAAAGGAAATGCCACCGTGGATGCCAGAGGCCCCTTTAGATTCTCTTACGATCCCCAGCAGTGGAGGTCCAAGGAGAGTGGAGGCCTTGTTACCGTGCACTGAAGGCTCTTGACCTTTAAACCGAGATGTGTCAGTGCACGGTCAGTGTCAAGTGCTGCTGAATGACATCTTGACAAGAAAGCATCTTTTTGAGAATGTCAACATTTCAGCAGTTTTCCAAAATAGCCTGAAGAATATGTCATTGATGGTTTCTTTAGATTCTTTCACAATTACATTTTTAAGAGATTGACCTTACAGCTTCCTGACC
The DNA here is from genome assembly GCA_003697995.1 of Taxidea taxus jeffersonii. NCBI lineage: Eukaryota > Metazoa > Chordata > Mammalia > Carnivora > Mustelidae > Taxidea > Taxidea taxus. Next base: position 8,336 of record ML109879.1, on the reverse strand, counting down.
TCTTTTGAGAAGCACCCAGACTCACTCCTGACCCCTAGCAGGTGCCTCAAGGCAAGGAATCTCTTGGGCACGACACGCTCACCTTCCCTCCAGGACACTAGGTCCTCTCCGAGAGGTGAAGAATTGTGCAGACACTGAGGACTTGGTTAAGGTCGCTGTTCTTTCAAGCAGCTTTTCGAGGTGTGATGCACACGGTCTTGGACGCGTGCGGTTCAGATCGTCAGTGTAGCTGTGCAGCCGTGCTTTCCAGTCTGCGTGAGAGCATCCCGCCCGAGGGAAGCCCCGTACCCATCTGCGGTCAGTCCCCACCCCTGCCCCTGGCCTCAGGCAACCGCTGAGCCACCTCTGTCTCTCTAGATTTGGCTGTTCTGCACATTTCACCTAAGTAGAATTTGACCGTGTGTGGTCTCTGCTGTCCGGCATCTTTCACTCCGCATGGTATTTCTGAGGTCTGTCCGCGTAGGAGCATGTGTTCGGACTTGATTCCTTTGTGTTGCCAACCGCGCCAGCGTGCAGAGATGCTACATATTTTATTTCTTCATGTCCTAGTTCCGTCTTTTGTTTATGACGAATCGTGCTGCTTTGAACATTTTTATGCAAGGTCTGCAGACGGACATTTCGTCTCTCTTGGGAGTGGGACTTCTGGGTCACAGGGCAAATCCACGTTCAGTATTTTAAGAAGCTGCCAATCAGTTTGCAGTGGCTGCGCAGTCCTGCATTCCCAGCAGCGCCCTGTGAGGGATCTTACCCTTGCGTGGTCGCCCCGGGACATACTTCTGTCTTTTTGATGACGGCCACCCTACGGGAAATGGTAGTTCTCTGTGGTTCTGGTCCGCCTTTCGCTCATGGTGGTGAGCATTGTTTCTGGTGTGTGTTGGCCATTCTTTTTTTTTGGTGAGATGTCTGTTCCAGTCTGTTGCCCATCTTTTAATTGGGTTATTTATCTTTTACTGAATTACGAGAGGCTTTTATGTTTTGGATACAAGTCCTTTACCAGAGATATGAGCTACAGTAGTTTTGTCTCTCAGTCTGTGTTTTGTCCCTTCACTTTCTTAAGGGTGTCTTTCGAAGCACAGAAAGTTTTTAATTTTGAAGTCTTGCTTATTAACTTGTTCTTTACCGCATATGTTCTTGAGATCATATCTAAGAAGTCATTACCAGACCCAAGGTCATGAAGATTTACACTTGGGTTTCCTTATCAGTTCTTACATTTGGATTCATCATCTATTTTTAGTTAATTTTTCCGTACGAGCTCAATAGGGTTCACTGTGCATTCCCTAACTTCAACTGTGAACAAGACAAAAAAGGTGTCTGTTGCTGCCCCAACCCCGACTGTCCCTGTCATCCGCAGGAGGCTTATGGAGCCTTTGCCTTTTTGCCTCAGATGCGCTTAGCTAGCGCATTGTTGATGCTGGCCCATTCTGGCAGGGAGTGGGGTTCTGCGGTTTTGTGATGTTATTTTGTGAAACTTTAAAAGTCCGCGCCACCCTGTGCTAGTTCATCAACTATGTCAGTATTCTCCACTGTTTTCCTTCCTCCTCATTTGCAGACACAGAGATGGAATGGCACCCTGAAACTCCATTGGTGACTTTTCCTAATTCCCTGAAACGTTTGGGAACAATCTGGCTAAAGACTACAGACTTTAAGAAAGAGTGCAATTTGTGTTGTTTCATTCACTTTTCAAATTCAAAGGGATTATTGCTCAGGAATCCTAACTTTGTACTGCTTCTTCCCTTAAAATTTAACTGAACAGAGATGCCAGAAATTTCAAATATACCTAGTTCCTTCAACATGTAAATCAAGACTATGCTTTTGTTTAAAAAAAAAAAAAAAGTTAAGGGGTGCCTGGGTGGCTCAGTGGGTTAAGCCTCTGCCTTCGGGTCAGGTCATGATCTCCGGGTCCTGGGATCGAGCCCCGCATCGGGCTCTCTGCTCAGTGGGGAGCCTGCTTCCTCCTCTCTCTCTGTCTGCCTCTCTGCCTACTTGTGATCTTTATCAAAAATAAATAAGCTCTTAAAAAAAAAGAATAAAAATCTTTAAAAAAAAAGTTAAAGGTAAAAATTATATGAGTCTTCCTCAGTGGAATGCTTTACTCACATAGGCCTAGGAAATTTATCTAGATACCGAAAAGATCTAGGGTGCTTAATAAATGCTTTTCAGACAATTCAGAACCTTGCTATTAAAACAGGACAAGCTCTGCAGGGGCTGAAGACTGCCTGGTTTGGAATTGCTTATCCTTCCCTGGAAAAAAGCTTTGCTTTTGTCACGGCTAACTCCAGAACTTGGACATACTGACCGTGTACAACGTTCTCGATTTTATTTTGGCCTCATTGCACTTAAGAAAGGGTCTTATTGGTACTTTAGGAAAGGGCATCAAAAGAAGACAGGGGCAGCCCAGTTACTAAAGCACCCGAGTCCGTGCTCGGTTCCCCCGCCAGCTCCCCCGAGTGCCCGCTGCCCAGCCCTGCCCCGCGGCCGCACCGCTCAGGGGAGGAGACACACGCTGCCCACAGAGAAGTTTCTGATACTCTCTGCTGATGTAGTACCTGTCAGAGACAACGGCTGCAAGTGGCTCAGCATGTCATGGGTTAAGGGAAACAGGAGTAAGTGCTTGGTCCTCCCCCGTCCTCTTGAGTCCGCAGCGCTTCTGTGTGAGGACCCTGAGCCTTGACACGTCGGAAGGGGTTGCTTTCATTTACGTTCGTGGGAACTCTGGAAGCGGGGCTGCAGGGTGCGTTCGAGATCGGGATGCTTGGATGCTCGTTCGGGCCTGGGTGACAGGTCAGGTCAGGTCGCTCGGGCGCTCGGGGCCGACCCAGCCTTCCCCCGGGCGCCTCTCAGAGGGCAGAAGGGCTGGCCCTGAACAGGGGCTTGCCCTTGGCTCTACCATGTTGATCAGGGAAGTGAGTTGAGCCTCATTCATCCGCCCCCCTCCCCCGCCAAATGTTTTAAAAACGTTTTCTGATGAAATCTCTGAAGACAGTTTTAGGAAATCACCTGACTCCGACGCAGCCAGCTGGGTATCTGCACAGCCACCAGATCTTTCTGTGGCCGGGGAAGAGTCCGCGCACGAGGGAGCTTCCGCACCGGCGTTCCCGAGGGATTCCCTGGCAAAGGCCGCACACACGACCGCGAGTCTTGACCCGGGGGAAGGGGCTCCTCCGCAGGCCGGTGTGTCAACACGGAGTCACTTGTCTGAAGAGCCACTGACCTGTCTCCCCATTTCACAAAGGCAGCAGCTACCGACCGTCTCGCGCAGGCAGAGGAAGGACGGCCTTGTGTCACGGCGCTGAGCCCACGGGGGACAGCCAGCGCTCGCCGCCAAACCTGGGCGTCCTTTCCCCGCCGAGGCAGTCCGCGTGTCTCATTCCAGCTGGAACCATGTCATTCAGAGGGACCGTGTCTTTCAGACGAAGAGCGTTTATTAGCACGAGAGGCAGGACTGTGAACCCGCTGGCGCTGCGCTGTCGGATGTGGGCAGCGCCTGTCAGCGTCGCACTGGACACCTCACGCCGTCCTCCAGGAGCAGAGTGTGAGCCCCGGGTCGGCGAGGGCCGAGACACGCTTGCTGAAGGAGGGGGAGCACGGCCGCCTAACGGGACGGCCCGCGGCCCCGTGAACCGAGACTCACCCTGCCCGGCCCGCCACAGCCGGCCGCAGACACGGGCACAGACACGGCCCGGCCCCCGCCGTCTTTCCAACTCAGGAAAGCTCGCGCGGCACCGCTACTCCGCCCGTGCTGGCTCGGGAAACCGGCGGGCCCCGGGGTATTCGTTCTTCATGCTTGAGCCCAGCAGATGCGTGGACGATCTGACCAGTGCTCCGGGGCAAGCTGCATGCAGCCTTTTCGAGCAGAGAACAGGTGCCCTGCAGAATTTTCACGTTGGTCCATGTTTACGGGTAAGTTCTAAAGCCTCCGCCAAGCCCAGTCTGTCCAGCAAGGGAGCCAGCCGGACCACGGTTCGGCTCCACCAGGAGGGAACCCCGAAGCCGCCAGGGTCCGTTCTGGTGACAGGCATGCCATCCCTTCCTTCGTCACCCTTCCCGGCTGAGTATGGTTGAATTTTACATCTGAATCGCTGTTGTTCAGGTCCCCTGATGGGTCTATTAGAAAAAGATGGATGTGTTTAGTTTTTAAACGCCAGCAGCTACTTGTACAGGTTTGCATGCATCTATTTAGGGAATAGAGCAGTTGAGAGGTAACTGCAGTCCTACTGTGTGATCATAAGACGAAGGTGGTGTTCTCTCGGGAAAAAAGTCGGCGACGTGCGAGACCAACTGACAGAGCGCGTTAGTTGGTCCTCCGCAGTCAGTCCTGCTCGCTCAGCAGTCACTGAATCGTCTGCTTCCACAGCTGCCATCTGCATTTTGGATGCCCGGTGCTTTTAGTAAAGAAAGTCACGCTGGGGGCTTGGTTTCCTGGAAGTGCCTCAGACTCCCCTATATCAAAGCTACAGGGAAGTCTGGAGAGTGGCCATCGCTCTCCAGAGTGCAGGAAAACTACTTTTCCCTGCTACGTTGGAGCTCAGAGCAGGCTCTGAGCAGGGCTGCCCCAAGCTCTCCTGAGACGACAGCGTGAGGACATGAAGCTCTCCACCCATGATGCGCCGCTAGGGACTAACACTCACTACAGGTGGCTTAACCTCCGTGGGGTTTTAACTCTGTGAGACCTGAGCCTGGGTTCAGGGATCCAAGGCTGGGTCTTTCTTTCTTTTTTTTTAAAGATTTTATTTATTTATTTGACAGAGAGCACAAGTAGGCAGAAAGGCAGGCAGAGAGAAAGAGGTTGGAAGCAGGCTCCCTGCCAAGCAGAGAGCCCGATGCGGGGCTCGATTCCAGGACCCTGAGATCATGACCTGAGCCAAAGGCAGAGGCTTTAACCCACTGAGCCACCCAGGCACCCCCCAGGCTGGGTCTTTCTGGGGCACCGTGCTCATCTGCCGTTAGAGTAGCAGGGCAGAAGGAAAGCCAGCTCCCCGTGACTCCTAGCAAAAGGCTTCTTCGTGGGAAGGCCAAGTAGCTGAGAAGATGACCGGATCTGTCCCCAGACTACCACATTCTCCTGCCACCTGAGGCCTGGCTGAAAAGGAGCGCAGAGTTCTTTCCCAGGGCAGTTTTTTGCCTGCCTTCCTCAGACCCGGCCCCACAGCGCTGCTCAGCGGCCTGCCTCTGCCCGCGCGTTCTGTTCTAGGCGAAGGCAGCATATGTCACTAGCACTCAGTCACTATACGCATGGGGTGATGACAGAAGAACATGTTTTTGGACACCTCAGGGTCGTTTCTGAGCATTTTGCAAAGTAGCAGCGCAGAGGCAGCTTTCTAATCTCTCGTCCCTTCTGTGTTTAGTGCTTTCGGATTCGTAACTTGTGTTCACACATATGGCCTCATTTTTACCCTTGAAACAACCCAGGAGGCAGGTGTGATCACCCTCACTTTACAAACAGGGAAACTGCGACTCGGGGTAGGATGGCTCACCCAAGGTCGAGGGCCAGGAGGGGGGCCCGCACAGCTGCGGGCAGGACTGACCCCTGACTGCCTTACTCAGCTCTGCTGTGGAGCGAGGAGTCCCCGCGTAGAGCGGCCCCCACCTCCGGGTGCAGGTGGGCACACGGGGACGTGAATACAGACGCCTGAGCTGCGCCTACGGCCTGACGCAGGATGAGCAAATGCAGGGGCTCCTCTGCCTGGCTCTCGAGGGGGCTTGCAAATGTCAGCTCGGGCTCCAGCCTCACCGGAACTCCCTTCAGCCAGAATCCATTTCTCTTTTCGTTTCTGCAGTTCCTAACAATGAGGGTCCTTCTCTTGGGCGCTGTCCTTACTCCTTGGCTTACCTAGTTCCGTTGTGCTTGGTAAACACTTGGTGAGTAAAAGAGTAAACCTTGAAAAACAGGATTCTGAATAGATTATGCCCAGCTTTTGGGTGGAACCGTCTCCCTTCTTCTGTAAGCGCAGCAGGCAAGAGCTCTGTTCCAGCCGCGTGCGGCTGTGCGTGGGGGAAAGTCGGTCTTCTGCTTACCTCGTGCTCCGAAATCGCCGCCGGTGTGAGCACCAGCAGCGCGTGGGCTGGGAGGACAGTGTCCCATGGTTAAATGCTCTTCACTGGAGATGTCACTGCTGGTCTTGCACGTTGTGCATGTGGCCTCTGTGGACTGGCAGCAGTTCGCAGAGGTCGTGCGTGTGGCTGTGACTCCAGAGAACGCCCGGCGTGTCAAGGGACAGCCCTCCCTCGTGGTGTGAGAGTCTGGGCTTCCGGAAGAAAAGCAGACGCCCAGGGGACCCTCGTACCCCGGTGTCTGCTGCAGTCAACCCTTGGCTCCTGCACGGTGTTTTTAAGAAGTGCGCCTGGACTGATGTCTGCCTGCTGACTGAGATGAGCTGTGCACGCGAAGTCATTTCTCAAACGCCTGCCAGGGGCCTGTGCTCTGTTTTTCCGCTCAGCTTCTTCAGAATTGGCCCTCTTCAAGACGTGGGCCAGGGAGACGCCGTTGCAGGCAGATCGGAAAACCCAAGGCTGCCTTACAGGGCCTCTCACAGGGTCCACCAGATGTGTTCAGCTCGTCCCCCAGCACCTGCCGTCCCCTTTAACCCCCACCCCGCCCAGTGCCTGCACCTGTGTCGGCCGCCAGATGGGCCCCATCCAGCTGCCCCCCGTGTGCTGAATCCATCCCACTCCCCCCTGAGCACTGCTGCCGGGTCACTGCCGTCTGGAACCCCAGAACCACAGCAGAGGGTGGAGTGTGAGCACAGAGCAGTCTGTGGAAACACACAGCACAGGGAGCCAAACACTTTAATGGTTTTTTTGGAGGCATAATTTAGTCATCTTACCTAAAGCGCCTTTCACTCTTTCGCAATCCAGTACAGAAAACTCCGCACCGAAGAATGAAGGGGAACCCTCCATTCCCCATCCCTGCCCTCCCCCTGTGCCTCAGATCCCCTCTGAATGATGACAGAATAAGGCTCACACTCAGCCGCACACCATTCTCACTTATATGTATCCTCTCCCTTAACACTCACGCGCGCACACGCACACACATACACTCACACGAAAAGAAAATCAAAACCCACTAAAGCATTATGGGGGGAAAAAAGATTTAAGAACATCTTCCTCCCCATCTGGCATCGAGACAAAACTCCCTGCCTTCCCAGCAGGGGCTCACCCCGATTCGTCCCCGGGTCCCACTAAGGATGGCTGGCAGCGTCCACCAGTCCCCAAGGGCCCCTCTGGGCGCTAATGTGTCTGGGGTCAGTCGCTCCGTTTCTGCTTGCTGTCGATGTTGCCGTAGGCAGAGCCCTTGTCGATTTCGGTCACACCAATCATCCATCGAACTCCCATAGAAGCTGCAGAAATGGGAAGAAATGGGAAGCGCAGGGAGTTCGGAGGAGCCCACGGGGGACCCCAGCGTGACCTGCGGGAAGAACGCCGAGATGCCAGCTATCTGCAGGCCCCAAGCAGCAGCTGAGATCTTGCCGGCTAATTTGGGGCCCCCTGCATGATCCCCCTGTAGTTCTCTTGGAGCACGGGTGTCGTGCAAGTGACATTAAAACAGAGTGAGGCTGTTCTGCTAGTGGGTTTTAATCCCTCCACGCATCAAGGTTGCTAAGCCTCCACCTCACTGAATTCCTCTGCTTGCCACGCTGGCCTCCCAAGACAGAGGATTCTTTTGCGAACGCAGGGCAGGAACTTACAAAACACCCTGCAGCAAAGCTGGGTAACCTAACAAGAGCATGGAGAGCGCAAGAGCCCAGATGTCTCCTTAGAGCCCGGCTCTGCTCTCCGGATAAGTATCAGGGCAGCGAACGGGAAAAAGATCCCTGCCTTCAGGTGGGATCAGCCCAAACAGAGAACATGAGAGACCCGCATGAGTGCCCAGCGGAGCCACCAGGAAGCTGGACAGCAGGGCCACGGTCACACGCTGCAGTCAGAGATGGCAGACTTGGTGAGCTCCTTCAGGGCAGGGAGCATGTCTGAGCCCCTTGAGGAGCCTGGCACCGAGCACATAACATACATTTCAGAATGCCTAAAGGGCTGAGATGGGGCCATTCCAGCCGGGCTGGCAGTGAAATGGGCTGCCTCTCCCAGGGGGTCCTACCAAGTTTGCCTCTGGCTGCTGTACCTCAATGACCGGTGACAGTGTGCAGGGAACCCTGGGGCTGTGAAGAAATCAGAGGAGTTTGAAACCCCTCGCCAATGGAGCCAGTATGGGTTAATGCAAAAATGCTCCCAGGCCTCTCTATTCGATGTTGGTGCGGGTGGCAGCCAACTTCTAGAAGGACACGCTCTTCCCCAGAGGGGCCGGGACCTGCTCTGAATGGCCAGGGGCCTTTGCCCGTTGCTGC
>ML109878.1:146460-157204 GCA_003697995.1 Taxidea taxus jeffersonii | reverse complement strand
GTGCTCTGAATATATCATGCCAGTTCTTTCTGGCCTGCCAGGTCTCTGTGGATAAGTCTCCTGCCAATCTAATATTTTTACCATTGTACGTTACAGACTTCTTGTCCCGTGCTGCTTTCAGGATTTTCTCTTTGTCGCTAAGACTTGTAAATTTTACTATTAGATGGCGGGGTGTGGGTCGATTCCTATTGATTTTGAGAGGTGTTCTCTGGGCTCCTGGATTTTGATGCTTGTTCCCCTCGCTATATTAGGGAAATTCTCTACAATAATCCTCTCCAGTATACCTTCTGCTCCTATTTCTCTTTCTTCTTCTTCTGGAATCCCAATTATTCTAATGTTGTTTCGTCTTATGGCATCACTTATCTCTCGAATTCTCCCCTCGTGGTCCAGTAGTTGATTGTCTCTCTTTTGGTCTGCTTCATTATTCCCTGCCATTTGGTCTTCTATATCACTAATTCTGTCTTCTGCCTCATTTATCCTAGCAGTAAGAGCCTCCATTTTTGATTGCACCTCATTAATAGCTTTTTTTATTTCAACTTGATTAGACTTTATTTCTTTTATTTCTCCAGAAAGGGTTTTTATTTCTCCTGACAGGGTTTCTCTGATATCTTCCATGCCTTTTTCGAGCCCAGCTAGAACCTTGAGAATCGTCATCCTGAATTCCAGATCTGACATATTACCAATGTCTGTATTGATTAGGTCCCTAGCCTTAGGTCCTGTCTCCTGCTCTTTTTTTTGTGGTGATTTTTTCCGCCTTGTCATTTTGTCCAGATAAGAATCCGCTGTTCTCCTTGTTAAGTGAACTTGGTCTTGGCTGTATTTCTTTGGTCTTCTGGGGGAGGGGCCTGTTGTAGTGATTCTCAGGTGTCTTTGCCCCAGGCGGAGTTGCACCGCCCTTACCAGGGGCCGGGCTGGGCTAAGTAATCCTCTCAGGTTTGCTTTCAGGAGCTTTTGTTCCCTGAACGGGCTTTCTGTAGAGTTCTGGAGGACAGGAATGACAATGGCGGCCTCCCAATCTCCGGTTCAGAGGAGCCGAGAGCTAGGGGCCCCAGTCTTCAGTGCGCCTTCAGAGAAAAGCGTTTAATCCCTCCAGTCTCCCTCGCCCACGTTTGCGCCGGAGAGTGCGCGCGTGCGTCCGCCCGCAGACACCGCGCGCTGGCAGACACCGCGGCTGGCCGACACTGCGCGCACTCGCAGACCGCGCGCGCCCGCAGACCGCGCTCAGAGAAAATCGTGCCTAAGCAGTCCCGTCTCACTGGCTTCTGGGAGTGCTCCGAGCTCACCCAGCCTGTGACCAAGCGTCTCTGTCTCTGGCAGAGTCCCACCTGGAGTCTCCGGACCCCGTAGATCCCTGAGCTCTCCCGGGTCGGAGTCTCCCCGGATCTTGTGGGGACCTCTCGCACAGAGCACCGGTCCGTGTCACAGACCACTAGGAAATCTCGGCTCTGTCTCCGCAGCCGACTTCCCCGCTCTAATACCTGTGAGCTCTGCGACACTCAGACACCCCCGATCCTTCTGTGACCCCGTGGGACCTGAGTCCACGTTGTCCCCGTGAGGTCTTCACCCCAGTTTAGCCTCTGGAGCGATGTCCCTCCGTGGAGCAGACTTTTAAAAGTTCTGATTTTGTGCTCCGCCGCTTGCCGGGAGCCGGCCCCTCCCCCTGGGGTCTATCTTCCCGTCGCGTTGGATTCACTTCTCCGCTGGTCCTACCTTTCAGAAAGTGGTCGATTTTCTGTTCCTAGAATTGTTGTTTTTCTTCTCTTCGATCTCCTGTTGGATTTGTAGGTGTTCAGAATGGTTTGATAGGCTATCTAGCTGATCTCCTGCTGGCTGATGTCGTCTCAGCCTCCTACTTCTCTGCCATCTTGACTCCTCCCCCCCTAAATTTTTATTTTTTTAACATATAATGTATTAATTAGCCCCAGGGGTACAGGTCTGTGAATTGCCAGGTTTACACACTTCACAGCACTCACCATAGCACATACCCTCCCCAATGCCCATAACCCAACCACCTACATAAGACATTCTTAAAATGCCTGCCCCCCCCTTTTTTTTTTTGTAATGGTTTGAGACTTTTATAGTAGAAAAGAAAACAAAGGTGAATAAATAAAGATAAAAATCTCTGCAAGCAACATAGGATGTTATGCACCATAGGAACTGAGTGAGTAGCTGTTGCCAGTTTATAATTTTTTTCACATTAAAAGGAATAACTCTGGATTGAGGCTAAAAATGATAATATAAAAACTTTCCAGAAAAATAGAGGTTGTCAGGATTTTATAGCTAAAGGTGCAACATAAATCTTGGAGGATCCATTGTGATCCCAAGCAGTTACTGCAAGATAGCATTAATAGTGCTTGTCTTCAAGTAAAACTGGACTGGGGCAGAGCACTTCAAAATGACTTTGGAAAGGGAAAGTATCCTAATATGGACTGAAGTCAACACTCTAATATATCATAGGGTTGTTTATTATTATGTCTTATATTCTTCATAACTCATATGACAGTGATTAACATGGTAACTGTATTTTAAATTATTGGCTATTATATTATCTAAGTAATGTAATAATTACTAATGAGAGTTGAAGTTCATAGGAAAAAAATAGTGAGTGATCTGAAAGCCACTTAACCATATGTTATTTATACTTACCACATAGTAACTGATCCATAATTACTTGGTAAATGATGAAAGCAAGCTTTGGAGAATCTTATAAACCACTATATGCTTTAATTCTTTTTGAATTTCAAACAGTTGCCATACAATTAATAGTCACAAAGAATAATTCTTGATTCTCAAACATTGACTCACCTCTCCCTCCATTCAGTCAATGTCATAATCATTGTATCCACAAATCAGGTCCCAAACTAACCAGCAAATGAACCAACCAGTCAACCAACCAGATAAAACCAAAGTCACTCTTCATTACTTTCTCTTATCCCTCTCAACCAGTACTATGTTTATCTGAACATATACTCCAAAGCTTTCATCTTGCTCTACAACCACTATGAGCAACCTTGAGAAAGTGCCATCAGTTTTTCCCGGACCACCTTAAAAACCTCCAAAACTGATCATTTACTTGGAGTTTCATCCTCTCTATTCTCTAGATTATAAACAATTTGACATACTATTTTTAAAAAATTTTTTTTAAATTTGACAGACAAAGATCACGAGTAGGCAGAGAGGCAGGCAGAGAGAGAGAGGAGGAAGCAGGCTCCCCAGCAAACAGAGAGCCCGATGTGGGGCTCGATCCCAGGACCCTGGGATCATGACCTGAGCCGAAGGCAGAGGCTTTAACCCACTGAGCCACCCAGGTGCCCCGACATACTATTAATTAAATCATAAATGCATCAGGCCATTGACTTCCCTGTTTACAAATTTCTATAGCTTCCCAATAGCCTTTGAATAAAAGTCCCTCTAGTCTCAGTTTTCAAGAAAGAAGTGCCTTCTTTCTCTCCAATTACTCTCTTTGTATCTTTGTATCTCTCTGCCCTCTAGCAATATTGGCTTTATTTTTTTACATGCAGTGTTTGTTCCACTTCAAGATCTTTGTCTTTGTAAGTTTCTGCCTCTGGATGAACTGCTCTTTCCATGGTTTATTAGCTCTTATTATTCAGGTCTTACTTCAGAGGTCTGTCTTGGGAAGGCTTCTCTCTCTGTCTGTACTCTCTTAGGCAGGCCATAGGTACTCTCTACCATAGTGCCCAAATTTATTTTACTTATAAGACGTAACAATCAGATACTGTCTATTTATTGTCCAAGACCTCACTACGTACAAAGTCCACAAGGCAGGTAAGTCTTGTTTCATAACTTTGAAGAATGCCTAAACCATAGAAGGGAGTTGGAAATTGAATATTTAATGAAAAAGTGAATTTAATTACTTATGGTAGACTGGAGATGGACAGAATTATTCAAAGTAACTCCAATAGAGATCATTCCCTTTGAAACTTGGTGTAATAGTCTGTCTTGACTTTTTTATATTTGACTGATAACGCCTTCCAAGTGTGAGACTTCCTTTTTCCTCTCTTGGCCCACATCTAGGCAAACTTATAAGTAAGCTTGCCCCACTCTTTGCCTTTGGCAATCTGTGGGATGTTCAATCCATGAAAACTTCTGCATACTTAGGAACTCTTACCCCACTCCCATCCATAGCCACTTGTGTTTTCATTCTCTTAAGTGATTCCAGCCAATTCTGGGTCCCCGTACTGCCCTCTCTTCTCAGAAAGTCCCATGATATGAGTGATAAATTTTTCATAGCTTCTTGGTGTGTGTCCCTGTTATTAGTATTGATATCTGACCTCTCAATTAAGAGAGGGTCTAATGCTTGCTTCGGCAGCACATATACTAAAAAAAGAGAGGGTCTATACCCTCTTTTCATGGTGACCACAAGAGCTGCTCATTTTTATTAGGAATTTCAAAATAAAAATTGGATCATATCACTGTAAGACATTTTGCTTTAATCCCATTGTATAATGTGGATATTTTTAAAATTGTTTCTCCCCATATATATATATATATATATATAACTTCAGACAATGTTGCTGATTCTTGCTAAATATTTTTGAGAGTGTTTTCAGTTAAATTGTAAAGCTCTTAGTTTATATAAACTCTGAGTGAATTAATGTTGAATTTGTAATCTTAATGTGAGGTTATCATGATAATATTACATTTATGGAATTAGAATCATGGCTTTCTAGTTTTATAGTGTATTTATTTGGTTGTTAAAATTAATATTTTTTGATAAAATGAATTAGTATTCATTATTAAACTGTAATTTAAACATTTGCTAAGAAATGATCAGATCATTATTTCTTAAAGACTAAAGTATGGTTAAGAAGATGTCATGGGAAAATAATATTCAAGGATTTATTTTGAGAAGAAGAAAAGGTTTCAAGATGTGATTTGAAACTTATTTGTAATCACTTTGCTACAATTGCAATAACTGCAACTCAATAATTCAACGAGAAAATTGAGAACTAGTCAGTCATCTTTATCTGGGGTTACTAAAAGACTTCAGGGTACATTTACAGGGATGAGCACACAGACTAGACTTTTAAAATACTGGCTTAAATCCAGTTTGTGTTGATCAAAATTAATTACAGAAGTTGATAAAACAGCAGCATATACTTTATATGTTGAGTTAAGAAAAGGAAAGTATTGTTTCTGAATCTTAGTTTCCATTTCTCTGGGAGGGAATGAGACTCTCAGAAGGAAGAGAATGCATCTGTATGGGCATTATTTAGACAGTTGTGGGAGAGATGACTCTTCAATGTGGAATGTGCTTAGCTTCCACAAGCTTCTATTAAGGCCAGCATTGTTTTGTTTGTGTTTTATAAACAGTATTGACACCATATATTATATTTTATATAGTACATATTGTAATTATGTACTAACACAGTTTCTTTATTCTGATTCAGTGGTGTCTCGTTTAAAGACATATTCATTTTTTAAATTAATTGACCATTCAACAGACATTTATTGAGAGTCATCTGTGTGTCAGGCACTATGCAATTTTATTGTTGTCATGCTTAAACATTTTACTAGCTTTTAAAGATTTATTTTAGAGAGAGCGAGAGTACATTTGTGGGGGAAGGGTAGAGGGACAGGGAGAGAGAAAATCACTACAGACCCTGCTGAACAGGGAAACCAAGGAAGGGTTCAATCTCATGGCCCTAAGATCATGTCCTGAGCCAGAATCAAGACTCAGATGCTCAATCAACTAAGCCATCCAGGTGCTGCTAACTTTTAATAAATAAGTGTTTCTGTCTCAGTGACTACCTGCATGAAAATTGTGCCTAAACTTTCAGAATGCCCCACTTGTTTTTATTCTGCTTTAGATTAATAGGTCTCCAACTGTGGTCTGGATATTCTTGCTAGACTATTGACTTAAAAATCAACTTGAGATTCTGTTTAAAATTCAGATTTCAAGCCCTCCCCCACCCTCAGAAATTTAATATTTTGGGGGGTGAATCCCAGGAGTCAACATTTTCCTGCCAACTTTGCTAATCATTTCTTTAGAATGTAATACTTGAAAGTTGGAAGATTGTCTTTAATTATACAATGATCAAGGATAAGAAAAGAAAGAGTATATTGCTCCATAATTTCTGAATAGTCTCCATGTCAGTCTGCTAGGTAAATAGTGAGATTCTTTTGTTTCACTAATTTATAATCCACATCTTTTATTTTAATTGGTAATTCTGTGGGGTTCTCTTAATTTACTTTGAAAGTAGAATGTTTTCCATGTGATATCACTTAGAAAGTTTCTTGTTTAAGGAAAATGAACATGAAAAACTTCATGAAGTATATCTGGTATATACTGACAAAATTATTTCATTGATTTATTTATCAAAAGAGTAAATTGTACAACTACATAAACAGATAAATTAAATTTATAATTTCTTTATTTCATAAAAACAGTTGACCAATACCAGTTATAGATGGATTCTATTTATATTCTTTTGAGTCTTTTAATCTAGAAAGGATGCCTTAATAGAAACATGATATTTTGGAAAAACTCTCTGTCACCAGGAACTAGATCTAAAATTATTGGTAGATTAGAATTCTGACAAAAATATATTTTGGAGTTCTGGGCTTCATTCTTAGAAAAATAGAAATATGTCTGTATGCATATTTTTCTATCATCTAACCTAGTTGTTGGGAGAAATGTATCCTTATATTGCATGCTATTAAATGATGCTGGACTAATTCTTAAATGGAATCCACTAAAGCAAAGAGACAGTGAGCTAGACAGGTTGGAAAATATCTTCACATACATCACTAAGCTAGCCATTGAAATGAAAAATCTTCCTCATGGCAGATGAACAGCCTGGAGGTTGTTCAGTTTGTCATGGTGGATAAAGGCTTTTCTAGCACACCGCATTAATTTTTGCCAAGCAAGAGGAAGAAAAATGGATTAAATATTTCACAAAAGCCCAGAGTGCCATATATGTTTTAAAGGTTGAAGGAATTATATATTCACAGGATTGTTTTTGTCCTTCCCATGATAATAGCTTTATATGGTATATTTAATGAGGATATAATATTTACTAAAGTTTCTATTAGACTTTATGAAAAGGAGTAGCTCTTAGGAGAAGATATCAAAGCATCATGTGGCATACAGGGTGACATATTCATTCCTTGTGACACATCGAGTGCAAATATTACTAAAAAATACCAAGTTACAAAGCTGCATAGTCTGATCCCTATGCTTATTCTATTCCATAAAGGGAATTGTTCTCCCGGGGCATCTTCTGAAAGCATGTACAGGAGAAATGAGGTTAGTTTTATTAATTTACTTTCTTCACAACTGAATAGCCATAGCGTTATTCTTTTCATTCCCCTTGGCGCTACTTTGTTCCTTTCTTTAATAACAGTAAATGTGAAAAATCAGGATTTGTTTTATTCAGCTTCATTTCACTGGGAGCGCTGTAGGGAGATGAGATTTGAAACTGTTCACCATAATGTACAGGATATCTGGATTCACTTTACTGATGATGCGGTATCACTGTAAATGACTCACTTTGGGATGTGCGGCTTTATCAGAGCATTAAGTCTTGAACTCCTGACTCCCTTTGAGTGGCACTGGCAATTGCTTAGGAAGAATTGCTGAGATCTGTAAGTGGTATTCCTTTTTTCAGTGTTCTCTTGTCAGTGCAAACAGAGCTTGTTGGCAAACATAGTGACAGCTAAAAAAAGTAGGACATTTGGGATAAGCTTTCTATCATACATAAATAAATGTAAGTTTTCCTACAGAAAAGCTAATTCACATGATAAGAGGAATCCCCAGATGGAACTTTTCAATCTGGAGCAAACACTCCTTCTATATAGGTGCTGAGAATAAAATGATGAAATTGGCCAAGATATTTATTCATATGTCACTTATGGTACAATTTGAAAACAAATAATGACCAAATATGTGGTACCCATATATGTGTACATATAAATTTATATATTATATATATTTTATATTGTTGTGAAGGGACAAAGAAATAGCTAAGTGTTGAGAAACACTTAATAAGTGATTCGTGAACTATTTTCTTGTGAAATAACATTTAAGTTGACACTTGAAATTTAGAACAAGTCAGGCTTTCAGAATAAAGAGAAAATATTTTTATGGAGAAGGCACAACATATGTAAAGATCCTGAATTTGGAAACCTGTTAATGTGGAATTTAAGAGACATTAAGCAAAATTTGAGAGTAAAAATTCACATATTAGTTTTTTCCACCCATATCTCTTGATTATTTCCTGTATTAAATAACTGCCCAAATCTTATACGCATGGGGCTTCTAGCATGGGGGGGATTGAGTAGACACAGGAGGAATAAAGGAGCAATTTGTGAATTATTCAAATAGAAGAAAGTCTTTAAATTCTCTGTTCTTCAGTTTGCCAGTTTGCTCAACAACAAATGAATAATTAATAGTAACTTGTGAAGTTAACAATCCTGCAGTCAGTATAAAGACATGGACATTTTAATACTTATTTGGGTAATTATTTCATGTTTTAAATTTTAATATAGCTGTAGAAACTCCTATAAGATCCTTTAAAATTCTTATATGGACTGCAAATTGACCCTAAAAATTTGTTTACTTTCTTTTTGGAAAAGTGGAAATTAAACTCTTAGCTTGAAACAAACTCTCAAAAGATTTAACTCCACTGTAGTAAACTATTTTGTTTTGAGAATAAGAAAATTCATCCTTTTGCTTCTAATCAACTATGAGGACAATGTAATAATGTTGTTTGCAAAATGTTTTTATATATTTAAAATGAATGTATTTATAAAAGAAATAAATATAATCTCTTTCGAAGTATTTGTATATTAAGGTTAAATTTAAAGTCTTTTTTTGGCTACTCCTCCAATCTAGGTATCCGCTTCTTTCTCAGATATTATCCGCTTAAACATTTTATCCCAAGTATTTTATACATAAATATTCATAAATATGTGCTTATAAAATAAAAATAATGTGTGGTAATATTTTAGATTTATATATTTATCTGTGACTATTTTGCTAGCAATGTGATTTTATTATCATATGAAATCATCACAATTTTTAATACATAACATTTTTATTCAATTAAAACAGACTAGGCATGGCAAGAAAAGAGGAATAGAAAAAGAAAATAGAAAAAGAGAAGGGGAAAAATAGAAAAAGATCCACAGTAATCCAGATATTAAAGTGAGTTGATAAATATATTTTAGTACTATAGTTAATATGTTACAGAAGATAGAGGAAAAGCCAGACAGTTTCACTACAGAATTGTAATTTATTAACCAATTTTAATTCTAAAATACAAAACAAAAAAATCTGAATTTAAGAGTTCAGATGATATTAAAAGTAGGTAAGACACATTGAGGACAAGATTATAGAACTGGTAAATGATCAATAGAAAATTTCCAAACATTGTACTGAGAGGAAAAGTAAGAATGAAAAGGATAGAAAGGAGCTATAGAAGCACACAGTTATGTTCAAAATGTTTAATATTCATATAACTGCATCCCAGAAGGAAAGGAGAGAATAATGTGGAAAGGATTTTAAAATATATTGGTTCTTGGAAAAAAAAATTTAAAAATAAATATTTAAAAAGATAGTGGATATTTTTTTCCAAAGCTGATAAGATACGTTAACTCAGATTCAGAATCTTGGTGAAATACAAACAGAATATGATAAGATTGTTGAAAGGTAGATTTATAGAGGAAACTTGAAAGCAAAGAGAAAAATAAATTATTTCAAGGAACAATAGCAAGAATAGCCAGGTTCTCAAAAAAGATGATATTTGGAAGATAAGTGGCTAAGTTATTTAAAGTTCCAAATATTAGTCTACCTGGAATTCTACACCTTGGAAAAATATCACTCAAAAATGAAGAAAGTAAGTTTTCAACTAAGAATGAGAATGAGATTAGCCATTCCTTTTGCTTTTATATATTTTGTTCTATAATTTCAGCAGTTATCATAATAGGTTTAAAGATTGAGTAGCCTTTTTAGTCTGAGTCCTTATTTACATATTTATCATTTATTCAATAAATCTCTGATGCTCAATAGGTGCTAAGAAACACATTGTCATTAAACACACATTGAGTTTATAATATGAATGAACTTCTCAATATTTGTGGTCCTGGGAGCATAGAAATGGAAGATACAGTCGTGGTCTCAGTTCTAATGAAGTTAGTGACTCATACACACACTAAACGAATAATTAAAGTTTTTATTTTTATGTAATGTAATACCTAGGACAAAAGGAAAATATAAGGATGCAATAGCAGAGCAACTTGACTTAGAAGTGTGATTAGGGAATATTTCCTTGAAAGAAAAGTAAATAAAGGTCAAATTCAGAGAGTAACGAAAACATTCAAGACAGAGGGTAAAGCAATTCTAAAAACCCTTATAATATGTTCAAAGGACAGAAAGAGGGTCATTGTAAATGTAATTCCAAGGAGTGAACAGCTATAGAATGAGTGAAGTGGGCTGTTTCAAAATAAAATACAGGAGGGCAACAGACTGTGGACTGCATTATGACTTTACACATTATTCTAAGATAAGTGAGTCAAAATTGAAGTGATCATATAGGGAACTAAGAGTTCATGTTTTTATTTTAAAATATCCCTCTTACTATGATATGAAAAAAGTATATCTATGTATCTGTATAATTTTATGTGTCATTATATATGCACATGTATATTTTTAAATGTGATAAGCACAGCATGACATCTAACTTCCAAAAACTTTCTATGTGCAGTGGATGAAATATGCAGT
>ML109878.1:24229-146450 GCA_003697995.1 Taxidea taxus jeffersonii | reverse complement strand
TTCACTTGTTGGTTATAATCCAAAGTTTGTTTTAGGAGCTATAGGTATCACTGGCATTTGGACATATAAATATGGATTCACTGTTTTCCATGAAAATGGGATATCCAAAATGTTATTCCAACTCTTTAGCACATATACATTTCTCCCAATCTTATCTTTCCCTTATATTCCTCTTTCATGTGTTAAAAATTAGATAAGAAATATCTTAATTTCATCAGACTTTTCTTAATTTCTATGCATGGGTCATATTATATACCAAATCAACAACTTCCTTATTTTTACCCATAAGTTAGTAATATTAACTACCTTCTGGTGTTGTGTCAAGCAATTACTACCATCTTGCATTTTTTTCTGTTTATTTTATGTTAGCATTTATCAAAATTACCATACCCTTTTCTGAGAGGTGGCAAATATTCATAAGTGTTTCTTGCATCACATAAAAAAGCAATTCTTATAAGTACAGCACTTTTTATTTGATTATATTTTAAGCAGTATTGTAAGGGTATAAGGAAACTAAATATAGATTGAAATAAAAGTACAATATGCTTTGTAAATTTTTGAAAATTGGTTGAATTCTAGCATTATTTTGAACATGGAAAAATGAAAGAGATAGCACAACTTAGTCAAATCCAAGCTTGATTGTTATATTTGAGCTGACTGATACTTCCTTCTCTCTATAGTTTTAGTATATGCAATTATATGGATTATTTTTTTCAAGAATTTGACTTATAATGACCATTCTCTAATTCAGTTTATAAGGATTGTTCTTTTAAATTTCACAATAATGTGGGGCACCTGGGTGGCTCAGTTGGTTAAACAACTGCCTCCAGCTTAGGTCATGATCCCAGGGTCCTGGGATCAAGCTCCTTATGTTCTCCCTGTTCTTCGGGGAGCCTGCTTATCCTTCTCCCTGTGCATGCTGCTTGCGCTGTTTGTGCTCTTTCTCTTTCTGTCAAATAAATAAATGTAATCTTTAAAAAATTTTTTTTCACAATAATGTGGTTGAGTTGTATTAAATATATTTCAATGTTGTGTATCTATTATATTTTTTTAAGATTTTATTTATTTATTTGACAGAGAGAGATCACAAGTAGGCAGAGAGGCAGGCAGAGAGAGAGAGAGAGGAGGAAACAGGCTCCCTGCGGAGCAGAGAGCCCGATGTGGGACTAGATCCCAGGACCCTGAGGTCATGACCCGAGCCGAAGGCAGAGGCTTAACCCACTGAGCCACCCAGGCGCCCCTGACTATTATATTTTAATACCAAATGAACAAACCTTGACCTTTTTTGGATTACCAGCATTTCTCAAAATTAACTTTGATTCAAGTCAGGATTGGTCTATCGTCAAAATATAATGATGAATAACTAAAGAAATCTAATTTCAAGTGTCCTTATCAAGAATCCAAAGTATTTAAATACTTCGTACTTTACTTAAGCTTACTTAAGTACACTTTAACATTTATAGATAAAAGAAAACACTAACATATATTTTTATCTCTGCTTAGAATGTTAATTAAGCAAATTGTTGGTTTTGTTTGAAGCCAGCAGAACTGAAGAAGATAATTGAATTGAAAAAATAGAAGAATCCAATTGAAAGAGTCATGGAACTGTTTTTTCAATTGTTTACTTTCAGTGAAACTAAAAATTGTGATCAAATAATTTACTTAATAAAGAATTTTTGTAAGATATTTTACTTTGATTTTAGGATCCCATATGGCAATGCTGTTTGTTGAAGACAATTCTTGATATACAGAAACTCATCATCTTTCCAGCAATCCCTTTGGTTCTATAGAATTAGTTCTCTCTGTTCTTATAGAATCCTCAGTAGGTGCATCTTTTTTTTTTTTTTTAGATTTATTTATTTATTTATTTGTCAGACAGAGAGGGAGAGAGAGCGAATGAGCACAGGCAGACAGAGAGGCAGGTAGAGGCAGAGGGAGAAGCAGACTCCCTGCCGAGCAAGGAGCCTGATGTGGGACTTGATCCCAGGACGCTGGGATCATGACCTGAGCCGAAGGCAGCTGCTTAACCAACTGAGCCACCCAGGCATCCCAGTAGGTACATCTTGCATCAAATTAACCAGACTTGGAACTAAAAATCCCTACTAGGTATAAGTTGAAATATGATAATTGTTTTCACTTCTTTATACTTTCTAAAAGAAAGCTCACTGTTATTTAAAATTGTACAATCAATACTTTTCTGTGATGCCCAAGAAAGCAACTTGTTTTCTTTATAAAACATGCTCCTTAAATAATAAAAATTGCCTTTAGCTTGTCAGCCGGGACTGCAAATGAAGTATATTAACATGGGAATGCAGAGTTTTGCTTCTGACTTCCTTATTGTTGGAAAGGGTTCAAACAAGAACCAATTTCAATATGCTACTGATGGCTAATATGCTACCATAGTGCAGTTACCACTACGCTGTCATGTGATAGCTTTTGGGTAACCGGTAATTTCCTGCCAGGAGTCGGAGTCACTGCAGGTGCTATGGTGTGATCCCTCAAGGAAAGTGTTGTGTTCTCTATGGCTACCAAAGCTAAGGAACACTTACTATATCAAAATGATACTATAGAAAACTGCTTTTCAGCAAGTACTACTTTCAGACTAATCTTACCACTTACCAGAAAAACTTAGATATAATATAAAAACACCTCTTTTAGTGCCATTGAGAACTACCCAAGGAAAGAGGATTTGTGGGGGCTAAGCTCCAATCTGGTAGAGAAGGGATATTCAGAGATATTCCAAACATTTGGAATATGTTTTTCTTGAGGAATTTGCCATTTCTATAAGCTGTACCTAAGAGAAAGTGTACCTGAACAGAGATTTAAGCAGATTCACGGAGTTAGTTGGCCAAAAATCGGAGGTTAAATTCTTCCTAGATGTTTTGTGTCTATTCTTGAAAATACTGTACCTCAGAAGTAATGATGAATGAGAAATAGAACAGCTCTCACAGAAACTGAAATTCAGCTTCACATCTTGTCAATTTACTCTGAATTCACTAAACTTTTTCTATAGGTGCTCATGCCATTACATTGATCATTGGAAACAAGATTCTCTGGGAAAAGTTTCTCTGGGGTAAGATAACATTATTCAGGCTCAAATTATCTGTACATCCCACCCCCTCCGCAATCAGTGTCTTATACTAAATAAAAAATAACCTGGTGAATATAAGAAAACTAGATGAGTTAAAAAAAAAAAAAGAATTACCTGTACATTTCCCCCCAATGCAGTGTCTTACACTAAAACAAAAATAACCTGGTGAATAAAAGAAAACTAGATGAGTAAAACAAAACAAAACAAAGAAAAACTAGAAATATACACACAGGATTTCCAGATAATGGAATTATCACATACGACTTCTGAAATATTTATGATTAATTAATTCAAGGAATTAAAGACAAAGTAAAAAAAATTAATAGGAAATGGAACTTATAAATGGAAACTTTGGTGCATAACTACTGTAACATAAATGCTGAATGTTTGGGTATAATAGAAGATTAGAAATACATGCAAACAGAATTACTCAATACAAAAAAAAGGTCTGAATAACATACTCATATGGAAGGCAAAAGAATTTTAAGTAGAGAAAATAATATAAGGGACATTGCAGATATAGTGAAAAGTTCTAATAAGCATGTCATTGAGTCCCAGGAACACAATAGAGAGATAGAATAGAACAGAACCAATGTAAAAAATAAATAAATAGTGGCTAAAAACATCTTCAAACTCATGATAAATTCCAAAATACAAACTCAAAAGGCAATACAGAATCCACAATCTGTACAAAAACAAAGTATCACAACTAAGAACATTGTAGTTGTCCTTGTATGTCCCAACTTGATCCCAGTAACCAGGCTGATGCACAGATCCTCAAACTAGTGTGAGTTGTAGTGGCCATTTGTTGAAAACTACCCAGTTCTTCAGACAATTGCTGAGGCACCTCACTCAGGTGATTACCCTCTCCTCCAGGAGAAACCCTCATTGCAATTACTGATTAACATAGGTCAAAGTGATAGAAGAGGTTGGGGTTCAAATTCTTGCCTTAGATCCATCTAACTCAGTAGTGTAATTCATGCTGCTGGACTTACTTAGCATCAGATTTAAACTAGATGACTACTGATACATTTTTAAAATTAACTTTGCATTTCATTCCCTACCTTGATGCAGTTACTCCCCTTCTTTTGAGAATACTTCCATAGTAAGTGACTTGCACAAGAATCACTCTCTCAAGTTTTGCTTCATGAGGATCCATCATGAGACATACATCTTTGCAGATATTCTGAAAATTCAATAAAGAAGAGAATTTTAAAAGGAACCAAGGTGAAAAGACACATCTGCATGAAAAGAGCATCAAGAATGATGGCAATTCCTTAGTAGAGGCTGAGAATTAGCTCCTTCAAATTCTGGAAGAAAATATTCTATCCAGACTTCAAGAGAATAAACTCTTTCAAGTCATAGAAGAAAATAAATCTACCCAGATTTCTATATATCTAAAATATCTCTAAAATATGTGGGTGAACCACATGTGTTCTAAGAATGAAGACCATGCTCACAAACAAAATTGTCAATGTTTTTTTTTAAAGCCAAGATTACAACTGAAGAAAAAGGTAAATATTGTAAAAACCCTAGAAAAAACATGTGGAGGAAATTTGCCATTTTAAGTTGAACTCTGATTCTTTCAAAAGAAAAGAAAAAAAAAAAGCAACTTTGTGTTCTCTGTTTTGGAAATAAAAATGTTTGGTTAGGGTTTGCTCAATCTGTAGTCACCCACCAAACATGATCAAATGAAATCTGGCTTCTATTACAAGGTGGGAACTGCATGTACTATTTCCCCATAATACACTTGGGATAGGTGTTGCTATTTTAATAACTTAAATGAAGAAAGATGAATTAATTCTTGAGAGAAGTAGCATTGAACTTGTGCCAGATTTGACTATTTGTTTCATCCAGCCATGACAGTTATAAACAAGAATATTTAAAAACACAACTATGCTGTGTTGACAAGCATAACAATAAATATATCTATATGAACAAAATATTGAAGTACATATGTATATTTTCAGACAAATGTAAACTGTTAGAATTTATCTCTAGAAGACAAAGTGTAACATTAGCAGTTGTTTAATAAGAAAAAAAAATAAGTGATTCAGATGGTAGCTCAGAAATGTAGGAAAGAATTAAGAGTAAGAGAAAGGATAAATATGTGGTTGAACTTAAACATGCATTCCCTTTATAAGAAAAATAAAATAATCTCAGTTGATTAAGCACCCAATCTTGATTTCGGCTCAGGTCATGGTCTCAGGGTTGTGAGATGGAGGACCCCAGTGGACTCCCCAGTCAACATAGTGTCTGTTTGAGATGCTCTCTCTCTCTTTCCCTCTCCCTCTGCCCCTCCTCCCACGAGCTCTCTCTTTCAAATAAATAAATAAAATCTAAAAAAAGAAAGAAAAGAAAAGAATATCATGTTTGCCCAGGCCTTTGAGAAAACAAAATTGAGACGAGCTTAAGTATGCAAGTAATTCTTCAGACCTATTAGGGAAAATGAAGAGTGTTGGAAGAGGTTAGGAGTGGTGTCCGACTACAAGGTACGTGTGACCCTAAGTGGAGAAAAGAAAAAAGAGTTAAGAGGGATTATTTTAGATTGTACTACATATCTTGAGTGGTGGGTAGAAAAGGGGAGGAGATACAAATATCCAGTTGTAAAATAAATAAGTCATGGGGATATAATACAACATAGGGAATACTCAGTGATATTGTAGTAACTTTATAACACTTGGTTATTTATCATGGTGAGCATTATGTAACGTACAGAATGTCAAATAACTATGTTGTACACCTGAACTAGTAAGATATTGTATGCTAACTATACTTCAATTTAAGGGAAAAGAGGAAAAATGACAAGATAGAGGGTCTCAAGCTATAGTCTACTAACAGAGGAGTTCTGTATCCCTCAGAGGTGGGCTTGTGCTTGGTAACTCTGTCATGATCAGTTATTAGCTGGAAACAGCCCATGAAAGTGTAACCTTGAACAAAAACAGTGATCAGTTTCAGAGTTGAACAGGTAAGTGGTCCATTAATTAGATTCCCTGTATGTGAAAATCTGATAAACACATTCTCATGGTTTATATCCATTGCCAGAAATGCTAGGTTATATGGAAGTAATATGTTAACTTTTTTTTTTTTAAGATTTTATTTATTTATTTGACAGAGATCACAAGTAGGCAGAGAGGCAGGCAGAGACAGAGAGAGGGGGAAGCAGGCTCCCTGCTGAGCAGAGAGCCCTATGTGAGGCTTGATCCCAGGACCCTGGGATCATGACCTGAGCCGAAGGCAGAGGCTTTAACCTACTAAGCCACCCAGGCACCCCAATATGTTAACTTTTTAAGAAAGTGCTAAACTTTTTATAAATGACTACAAATTTAAATTTCCTAACTACATACAGTATATGAGAATTCTATTTCATTTACATCTCTGCCATCACTTCATATGGTCATATTTTTTTTTTTAGTTTAGTCCATCTAATAGATATATAATGGTATCTCATTAAATTTGTTAATTACTACTGATGCTAAACATCTTACATATTTATTTGCCATCTGTACATATTTTTGGTTAAGTGTTTGAATTTTTGTTCAGTGTTTTAATTGCATTGTCTTATTAAGTTGTAGGAATTGTTTTTTATACTCTGGATACAGATATTTCCTCAGAAGTTTGATTTAAAATATTTGCTTAGTCTGGGGCTTATCTATTAATTTTCTTAATAATATTTTTTGAAAAGCAAAATTCTGCTTTAAATTTTGAAGAAATTCAGTTAATCATTTTTTTCTTTTATGGATCATGCTTTTACTCTCCTATCTAGAAACCTTGGCTTACCCAAGGTCATAAAGATTTTCTATTCAGTTTTCTTCTAGAAGTTTTATAAACATGGTTCTTTTATTTAAGTCTGATCTATTTTGAGTTAAATTTGTGTGTGTGTGAAGTAAGGATCTATGTTCATTTAATTGTATGTAAATATCCCAACCCAGCACCATGTGTTACAAAGGCTATACTTTCCCACTGAACTGCCCCTGCACCTGTGTTGAAAATCACTTGTTCATATATGTGTGGATCTATTTTTAGGTCTTTTGCTGTTGCTTTAATTTATAGACCTTGACATCAGTACCACAATATCTCAATTATTATAGCTTTATAATAAGTGTTGAAACCAAGTAGTGTTAGCTTGCCAGATTTATTCTTTATCAAAGTTGTTTTGGCTGTTGTGGGCTCTTTGAATTATTACATTAATTTTAAGATTAGCTTCTCAGTTTCTTCCAAAAATCTTGCTGGAGTTTTGAGAGAAATTATATTGATTTGGTAGGTCATATTGTTGATAATTACTATGTAAACAATACTGAGTTTTCTTATCTATAAACATGGTATCATTTTCATTTATTTGTAACTTCTTTAACTTTTCTAAGAAATATTTTGTGTAAAGATTTCCACTTTTCACTGTTAAGTTTTCCACCTCTTTTATTAAATTTATTTGTTTGTATTTTATTTTCCTGGATGTTATTGTGAATGAAATTGTTTTCCTAATTTTATTGCTCCTTTTTTTTCTTGGCTAGTATACATGCTATATAAATGGGTTAGAGATACTCCCTGTATATTGGCTCTTGTCTTATTTACTATGTTGTTTATAATAGACTGGGACTGTTAGCTCAAAGCTGCTGGCACCAATCTCAAATTTTATATATCCTCCTGTTTTAAATATATCCCAAGTAAACATTTTTATTTTTTTATTTTATTTTTTTTAAAGATTTTATTTATTTATTTGACAGAGATCACCAAGTAGGCAGAGAGGCAGGCAGAGAAAGAGAGAGAAGCAGGCTCCCCGCTGAGCAGCGAGCCCGATGTGGGGCTCCATCCCAGGACCTGGAGATCATGACCTGAGCTGAAGGCAGAGGCTTTAACCCACTGAGCCACCCAGGTGCCCCCCAAGTAAACATTTTTAGCCATTAAGAGTCTTCCTGCTTTGCAAACTCTGCAAAACTGCACACCACAAATGCTAGGCATTGGTCACACAAACACTGAGGCTATGAAAGACCCAGGTTGCTGCTGCCCTTTAGACGTCTCTGGCCAAAGACTCTCTGCTATGGTGCTAACTGACATTGCCTACACACATAAGCCCCTCTCCAATTTGCCTTTCTCCTAGGAGTCCTCCTCCCCTTGTGGGTGATGGTCCCATACTGCTATCCTTGGAAGGCATCCTTCTCTGAAAGAATATCCCCCTTATGCAACCTGTCCAAAGAAATCTTGTCTGCAGCTGTCACCTTGTGCATGACTTTTTCATTGATCAGGTCCAAAACACTTGACCTGGAGAAATACAGAAATACAACTGTATTGATTGTTCATCCTGTGATCTTACTGAACTTCTTAGTTTGTTAAAGTAATTTGTGTGTGTGCCTGTGAAGTATGCATGCATTCCTTATGATTGTCTACATGAAGGATCATATTATCTGTTATTTAAAATAGTTTTACATTTTGCTTTCTAATCTACATGATTTTATTTTATTGTTTTAGTTAAGTGGCTATACACTCCAGTACAATTTTGTTGGTTGAGTTTTCTTCTCTTTTTCAGTTTGTTGTATGGGATCCTACCCTCATGGTCATAGGTGCAAACCAGGGGTAAAACACTGGTGTAAGTGTGGGGAGACATGCTACTTGGACTACTTGCTCACAGAGATTATGTTAGCCTTCTTGTTTCAAGTGGAATGGAATAGTTTAAAATTATATCCCATATTGGGAAAGAAAGCAAACTCAACCATGGAATTAAACAGAATAATGATGGCAAAATATAATTAGAAAATTCTCATAAATTTTGAAATTAAACAACATACTTTTAAATAAGTCATGGATCAACTAAAAATTGCTTTGGAAATTACAATTTCAGCAAGCCAAAGCTAAACAGTCTCTTCACAGTAATTTGCAGGAGAGAAGAGCAGGCCTTGTAGAAAAGACATCCGACTGACCAAAGGAAATAGTAGTCCTTCTAACATAAGGAGAAAAGAATATTTTAAATTAAAATATAAGAGAATATTTTGAATATATGTTATTATATTATATTAATATTATATTATTAATAGATAATATTATATCTAGATTATATTATTATGTAGATTATATTAATGCATTCTCTATTATGACATTATTACACACATTATACTACTGTTTTAGCATTATACTCATTTCAAGGTCTTCTCTATATAGTTAGCTTTGTGACAGTATCATGTGGTTTTTATCTTCCTTTACTGTTTTGCCTATTCCCCAAACAAATGAGACCTCTAAGATTGATTTAAAAAAATCTTAAGATGTGTGAACATATCAGACCTCTCTCCTTTACTGAGTTTGTGACATATATATGAATATTCAAATAAAGTTTAATAGTGGAGTGCCTGGCTGGCTTAGTTGGTTAAGGGTCTGCCTTTGGCCCAGTTCATGATCTCAGCGTCCTGGGATCAAGTCCAGCATCAGGCTCCCTGCTCAGCAGGGAGTCTGCTTCTCCCTGTCCCTCTACCCCTTCTCCTGCTCATGCTCTCTCTCTCTCTTTGTTTCAAATAAAAAAGTGTAATAGTAAACTTGGGTTTGTCTTTTTTTGTGTGCCTTTTTTAAGGCACATATGAAGATTCTTCTTACTTGAAAAAGGTCAGTGTTAAGTTGGCAGAAGAAAGCAAACCAAAGTCAAAACAGCCATGATAATGGAGATTGTCTGTAAACTTAAATTGTGATTATTTTAAAAAATACATATTCTTTAAAATGTTTCATATCTTTAACATACCAATTGTAGTTAACTTTTTTTAAATTTTACTTAGAATCTCGGTTTGTGTAACCACTTCTTCTGTAAACAGATTGTTTCTATTTGAAAAAATGATTTAATTTTGTCAAAGCTAGCCTCTTAAAGATCTTATTAACATTTTCATCTTCTTAAGTCTTATTAGTATATTTTCTTGTTAGTGCATTTGATTTTAGGATAGTTTCTAAGTAATGATCCTTAGGATTTAAATGTCTTAAAAAATATATGTATACATATACATATATCTTTTAAAAAAATCATTAAATGTTCTTAATTTTCATGTGTAACAATATCAGGTGAAGTGATTATCACTGAAACTTGGAAATCCCTTTTTAAAAAAAATTGTATATTTTATTTAATGACATAAAAATTATGTTTTGTACAGTGAACAATTTTAGAAGGATATAATGCAATATATAGTCAATCAATAGCTTGGTGATATGGAGGCCATACTCCAGGGATTCTAGTAAGGAAACCTGACTCATATTCAGTGAAGGATTCATAGAAGAGTTGCTTCTCCACCAGGACTTGAAGTAAATGAGAGACTCCACAAAATTGTCCTGTTAAGCAGGTCCTGAGGCTGACATTGTTGGGGTCATGTTTATTGCTCAATACTCAGACACCTAACATTATGATACGGATATGCAGGTGAGAGTCCTCAAATGTTGCTGTTGTGAGACCAGTTTATCACTTTTGGTAGAAAGAGGGGAGAGAGAGAGAAAGAGGAGGAAGAAGATGGAGAAAAAAGGGGAGAGGAAGAAGAGAAGAAGAGGAGGAAGAAGAAAAAAGAGGAGGAGAAGGAAGAAGAGGAGAAAAGGGAGAGAGAGAAGAAATTACTTTTAATATAACATATGCCTTTGCATTTGCTTTCAACTGATTAGTGGATTAGATCGTAAACATTCATTCATGTTTTACTATGTCTTGTAGTTGTTTTCTGACAATGTTATATTATGTACTAAAAAATACTAACTTATTTTTGTCTTAGATTTCCATTTTTACTAATATTTTAGTTATGATAATTGTCACAATGAAAGGAAAAATAAAACAAAATCCATTTCACTTTTTATTTATAATACAGAATAGGGAAAAATGAAAAAATAAAACATTTTTTGAATATGTTGAAAATATTTAGCAGAGCAGAATGTGTTGAGTTGTCCCTCTCTCCCTCTCGTTTAATGATTACACATAATTAACTATTTCCTGTGAGTCAAAAATAAAGTAGCTACTCACCTTTTCTAACAGCAGTTCAGCTAAGCAAGTGGACTCAGCATGAACATTATTAAAAATATGAAAAGGTAGCAATACCTTTCAGTAAAAGACAGTAACCCAAATCATTATATTGTCAGAAGGGAAAAATTGCAGCATCATTGAGAAACTATTCAAACTATAGATTGTTTAAAAATGTGATCTCATTTTAATTTTTGTGGTAAACCCATAATATGACACTCTGACAAGGAGTGACAGCTATCAGTTCAATAGTTAAAACACAACCTGTTTATGAAATCACCATGAAATTGAATTGAAGCACACGCAGAATTCAGCAGATTGCTTGGAAACTATTCAAGTACAAATCTGTTTTTTTCTTAGACCTGCTGATTAAAACAAAAACAAAAATAAAGACAAGATGCAAAGGTTTCAATTTGCTCTTCTACATGAAGCCACTCACCTTGGATATTGCAAAATTGTTTAGGGAATATTTTAAAAAGCTATTGCCCATTGATAAAAGAACAATGGATTAAATTTTCTTGCATAAACACACAAATAAATAAATAAAATTTTCTTGCTAATTAGTAGCCTTAAAAATATTACAGAAAGATAAACATTGTCTGAAGAAAATACTTTTTCAGTTGCCAAATTTTTATGCTTTGAAGTAGAGTCGGTGTATACTTAAAATTATATAATCTTCATCTTCATCGTGATTTACTGGTAACTACATTCAATTCTTGGCTTAATTACTTCTTCATTGTTTTACTCATCACAGCTAGTGTCTTTGTCCTTTAAATGTAATTACTTAAAGGAGGTAGCAGGATTAAAAATTGTAAATACTGTACTCAGATTTACAAAGAAAATACTGTATCTCATATTTTAACTAACCATCCTGAAAAACCCTCTATGATTTTAATATTGTCATATTCTTTTTATTTGATTATTTATAGTGTTATAAGCCTTCTAGTTCATGCTTTCTCCTTGGATGATTTAGTGTGATTTAGATAAATTCTCCCCCTTTACTTGATCCTCTCCAAGATACTTTCTGATTGTAGGGATGTAGGAAATCACAACTGTGTGAGAGAAAAAGGAATCAAGACCTCAGGATGATCTCTGTATTCTTGCACTTTTAAACATTCTGATCTGAAACTGTTATCACTTCCTGAGGAATGACTATTTCCATTTAAAGGTACTCACTTACCCACATTTCTGCTTTCTTTAACCAGTCACACAAGATTTAATGACCTCTACATATTCCTCACGTGTAGACATACCCCTCTGGCAGTACAGTACTTTAGTCCCCATTCCATGTTGGACATGGCATAGTTAGGATCATAGTTTCTCTCTGCTATATCAACCATAACTATGTCAAAGACAATTGATATTGGACCCAGTAACATTTTCTGATTCTCACATTTTTATTTTATCATTTCTGAAACACTCTTTCCCCTTGACCCTGAATAAGGGCAAGTGCACATGACCACCCAACCCGATCTCCATTTCGCTTCACCTTTCCATATTCTCTGGTGACAAAAGAGAGTGAAATTCCTCCTCTTTGGAGTTGATCAACTCTTCTGTTTATGTCCTTTCTCCAAGAGAGCAAATAAGCTTCACAACATTGTTTTAATATTTTATTTGGCTACTACAAATAAAGATGCTGTGGACATCTGTGCTTTTTGTTAAGATATACTTTCCTTTCTTTTTCTTTCACCTAGGTGTGGAATGACTAAATTCTATGGTAGATATATGTTTTACTTTCTATGAAACTGACAAACTACATTCTAAAGCAGCTATGCCATTCTACCTTCCCACCAGCAGTATATGAGATTTCCATTAGATCTTCATTCCCACCAACACTTGGTGTGGTCAGTCTAATAATTTTAGCTATTATAATAGACCTGTGGAAACACCTTTGTGGTTTTTATTTATGTTTCCCTAACAGTTATGACAATAATATTGTTATTGGTCAGATATATCATATATAAATATTTTCTCGTATCTTTAGTCTGTCTTTTAATTCTCTTAATAGTAATATTTGAAAAACAGAAGTTTTCCATTTTGATGACATTTATGTGTTTTTTTTTTTTAAGATTTTATTTATTTATTTGTCAGAGAGAGCGGGAGCGAGCACAGGCAGACAGAGTGGCAGGCAGAGGCAGAGGGAGAAGCAGGCTCCCTGCTGAGCAAGGAGCCCAATGTGGGACTCGATCCCAGCACCCTGGGATCAAAGACCTGAGCCGAAGGCAGCCGCTTAACCAACTGAGCCACCCAGGCGTCCCTTAAGTTATGTTTTTATGCATCATGATTTCAGAAATATTTGCCAAGCCCAAGATCACAAAGATTTTCTTATATATTCTCTTCCAGAAATTTTGCAGTTTCAGGTTACATTTTTTATATAAGTTAAATTTTGTTAAGTTAGCTAATTAAATTAGTTAAATTTTATCTGTGGTTCAATGCATGGAGCACATATCACTTTTTTAAACATAGATATCCTATTTGTTGAAAACATTATACTTTGATAATTACTTGTCCAAATATGGGCAGGTTTATTTCTGGATTCTCTATTCTTTTCTCTTGATCTATTATTATCTGACTTTATGCTAATGCTATACTTTGTAATATTCTATCTAGGATAATCTGCTCTCGCCCTCAATCAGCCTTTATAACATTACTTATCTGATTATACCCGTAATTATAATCTCTGAAATGATCTCAGTATTTTTGCTTCCACGTTTGCTATTTTTCCACTTCTCCCACATATACCAAAATATAATCTTCTCAAGGCAACAAACATTGTTTTTCACAGCTATATGCCCATTACCTAGAACACGCTCATTATATGGTAGGTACATAATAAATACTTTTACATGGATGGGTGGATAAATCTTGTGGTCATGTCTTCACAAAAAAATGACTGAAGATTTTAATCTAGACTGTCCTAATTTTGACAAAATTATGAGTTTTATGCTCTTTTAGTAGATGGTAAAAATATCATGACTTAATATGTTTACTGGAGAAATTATTCATGGTTGAAATGTGATGTTTGATTTATAACACCTCTTATAATAAACATATGATGCTTAATTTATTTGGAAACTAAAGATAGAATGGTGGGTGAAGTAATATGCAAAAGTGACATTTCTTACTGACTTATTTGCTGTATGAATAAGTATCTGAAAAAGAATTTGAGATTTACAGAAAGGGGAAAAAGTATTTGCTCAAAATATTTAACTAATTAATAATGTTAGCTCACCATTCCAATAATACTAATATTAAATTTGCATTGTGGTTCACAATTTATTGGCTGTTTTCATGTTCATTATTTTATATAATCCTAATTAATATCTATGATTAAATAATCAATCCAAGGTTTAGAATAAGAATAAAGAGGTGGGGGGGTTGCGCCTGGGTGGCTCAGTTGGTTGGGCGGCTGCTTTCAGCTCAGGTCATGATCCCAGAGTCCTGGGATCGAGTCCAGCATTGGTCTCCTTGCTCAACAGGGAGCCTGCTTCTCCCTTTCCCTCTGCCTACCGCTCTGCCTACTTGTGCTCTCTTCTCTCTGTCAGATAAATAAAATCCTAAAAAAAAAAATACTGAAGAGATGGGGGACCTTCATGCTTCTCTAGTATAAAGATCAGGTTAAGTGCATTTTCTGTAGGCTTTCTTACACCTGTCCTACAGCTATATTAGTCAAAAGAGTTCTCCGATAGATTGAGTGTGAATGTTAATATTTAAATATTTCCCTTAGTAATGTACTCAGAGGGTCTTCCCACTGAGAAATAAATAAATGGAATTTTCTAGACTATAGATACTTTGATCTTTACTAAGTTATGTTAGGTCAGCTGAGGATAGACAGGGACATCAACAAAATGGAAAATGTCATCCCCAGCCTTCATCCCCTGAAACAATAACTTATCACCTATCTACAGACAGTAATGGTATTCTTGGAGCCTTGGGATCCCAGGTAAGATGTTGCAAATTGCTATGGAGACCAAGACCAAGGAGGGCTGCTTTGAGAAGTGAGGCCCATACCCTAGTGGCATGCCCACCAACTGTGGTCCTGGCTCTAGACCCAGAAGTGGTCTGTTAGGGGACTCAGCTTCAGTCCTCCTTGTCCAAGGTCCTACCACCAGCCCCATCAACCCAGGAGAAGCATTCTCATCTGTGCCTCCAGTAACACTCCTGCTCATCACAGACTCAGTTGTGGGTCTGGAAGTAGCCCTGTGACCTGTCTCCAGACCAAGTCTACCATGGTTGGAGGTAGCCTTACCTGCTCAGAGATATGATGTGAGTCACAGGCCTCCATGCTCCTAGGAATAGGCTCACCAACCGTGGACTTGACTACAGACCTGGAAGTAGTTCCTAATCTGGATCCAGTCCTGATTGAATACTGTCCAAGAGTCATTCCTGTCTACCCAGGGATCATCCCAGGGACATGGTGGCAGATCATCCAGGAACCTGGCCAATCCTGCATTTATTTGTGCCCTGATAACTGACCTGATATTTATAGACCTGACTGTGACCAGAAACTGGCTTCATGATCAGCTCTAGTCCATTTTGACTAGTCTTAGAGGCAGTCTTGTATATCCCAGGATCTTCTCAGTAACCAGATGGAAGCCCTCACAGACACAAGACTGGAGATACATACATCCACCTGTATTAACCCTGTTAACAGACTCACTCTCTGTGGACCATCTGCAGATCCAGAAGTGGTACTATGACCCAGCCTCAGTCTTTCTAACTGTAGTCCTTTCAGAGGAGGACCTGGCAGAAGGTCTGTACTGACCTAAGCTAGACTGCAAGAAGCATAAGGGAAGTTGCCCAAGGCCACACGGCTGATAAGAGCAAATTAGTGATTAAACCCAGTTGCCTTGTGTAAGAGCACATACTTGAAAACACTAGTCTAATGCCTCCCAAGAAAAGTAACTTATCACACTGAGGCATGTAGAATTCTGTGAATCACCTTCACATATTGTCTGAGCAATTTTGACCTCTACTGGACTTTTAGCTGTTTTCATACTCTGAAAAAGGGTCTGTATTAATAAATGTGGTTTGGACTTTCGAGTGCTTTACTCTATATGATGTCAGCCATGCTGAAGCTGGCAGTATTGTGCAAGCTCTAGAACCAAACTAACTGAGTTTGAATCTTAGATTCTGTATTTCCCATTTATTTCACCATGGTCAAAATTATTTAATATCTCTGTGGCTAGTTTTCTGGAGACAATGAGAGTACCACCCTAAGACGTCATAGAATCATAATAAATATTTAATTTATAAAGTCAGTGGGGTTAAATCTAGTAAGCACTCAATGTATGAGCTTATTTATAGTTTATACTGTAGGCTGAAAAGCATGACATCTTAGTCTCTAGAACAAGTATGATTTGGTCTTTGTGGATTCTCTTTAGACATAGGCCCTAGATCTCAGCTTAGAATGTTTGTGTTTCTGGGGTACCTGGGTTGTTTACTGAACTTGACTGCATGCTCATAGCATCATGGTGGCTATAGAACACATATTAGGCTCTCTCCCAGAGTTTAAAAAGCTAGTTGTGTCAATGGAGCATCAGGCATGTTATGGCAAAGAAACTAAACTCAGTAATATAAAGTAAATACTAAATTTAATGGTTCTGTCAATTAACACCCTAAGAATTTCAGAAAAATAAAGACCCAATATGTGTTACATACCAGGAAACATATATAGGGGAAGTAATATTCAAGGATTTTTGTTTGTTTTATTTGTAAGGATGGAAACCAAAAACTACTCCAAGTATTTAAATATAAAACATTTAGCTTAAGGCATTGGACTAAGAAGGAGATAGAATATGAGAAACTACAGAAGGGACTGTTGGACAACACAGAGATTAGCAAAAGCATGGATGGTTAATTATCCTCAAACTGAAATTAGTGGAATTAACAGTGTTCATGGAATTCACTGTTTATGGTTACTTTGTGGAATTCAAGTCTGCTGGGGGAATCTGGAGACAGAAAGAAATGCAGCAGCATCTACCTAAGACAGAGAAAGGAAATTTTATGCCTTTTTACTTTTTGTCTGTGCCTCCCATTGCCTGAAGCAAGCTGAACTAATTTGAAATCAGAGCCTGGGAAACAAAGTTGTAGAAGCCAGGCTCTGATACAGAGCGAAGTTACCAATGTCCAGGAATTCTGTTTTAAGGCAAACAGGTCTACAAAAAGGTAAATAAGAGTAATGACTAGGTAGTAACTATGCTAGTGATCAACATTGGTATCTGAGGCTGAAGCTGAGCTTTCATGTTGCATATCATAAATGAGAACATTGGAATTCAACTCTCAGGCAACATGAAGCAATTGGGGGAGAAAAAAAATGGAGGAAGGAAAGAAGAAAAAGGAAAGATAGAGGGAACTAATGGTCATTAGTAGAAGAACCAGTAAATAATCTGTTGTTGAATTAGAAGGGCTTTGAACTATGTTGGTGGTGGCAATGAGAATAAAATGGGAGATGTGAAAACTATTTAATGGACATAATCACAAGTGTATAGTGCTAATTATTCATAGGGAATAAATTACCATATAATTATAAAACTTTGAGCCTGAGAGATAAATATCATGCTGCCTTAATAGAAAATACAGTTCAGTAGAGTATCTCCTTTGTTTAAATGTTCAATATATGGCTATCATATAGTAATAGTTAAGGTCATGGATTCCAGAGATAGAATCTTTTCATGCCACCTATTAGGTTTGTGACTTTGGGGAAATTAATTATACATTCTAAGATACAATTTCTTAATCTGTAAAATGAGAATAATAGTATCAATTCCTAATGTGATTTTTATGAGAATTAAGTGGGTTAATACTTACAAAGCCTTCTTAACACATAAGTGTTGTTAAACTAAGGTGGCAACTTTGTGGGGATATTCTATATAAGCAAATATAGATTGTGCTTTGAAGAAACACTACATTTTGAGATACATATTTGAAAGTCAGAAATAGAGAAATCCATAAGAAAGACTTGATCTTATGGAGGAAGATTCTGGAGAGAAAGACTAAGAGTTGCGGCAAGATGATTAAGTGAAAGCTATAAGGAAATAAAGAGAAGCAAATTAAAAGATGAAAGGAAAAAATTAGGAAAATAAACAACCATAGAAGTCACAAAAGTATAACATTTGAGGAATAAAGCAAAAGGTCAAATATTGCAAGAAATGAGAACTAACCCAAGGTGATAGCTTTTGTTAGAAAAGAGGTTTTTTTTTATAATAATTTAGAGTCCCAGTTCAATATAGGGGTGGAGAATGAATGAAGACTAACTGAAGTAGAGAAAGAACATCCTTTCTCATAATGTATGACAAGAAGAATGAGTCAGACATAAGCCATCCACTTGAATATGAACTCATCTTAAAGCGATAAGCAAATCACTTTAGATAATTCAAACATGCAAATTGAAAATCAAATGTGACTTGAACAGGTTTTCTTCTTCCGCCGGCAGATTTAAGAACTTTCTTATTCTTGGCCCTCTGTCATTTAAGTTATGCAGATAGACATACATGATTTGAAGTTTAGCTGTCATCTAGTCTAATTTAGAAGTTCTTCTCAAATTACCATGCTCACATTTACATATTTGTCGAGAATATAAAATTCAAGTCCTAACCAAGAGACACTACAAAGAGTTTAACAGAATTTTTGGAATAGTACTAATGGTAAGAAATAAAATTAGAGATTTACAGTCTAAATATGAAGTTGGTTTAAAAGCCTTCAAATTAAATACTCCAGCTGTAATTTTCATTGGTTGTAATTGCACATATTTTTTAAATAAAAGTTTGAAAAGTCTTATAAGTATGACATTAAGAACATTTCTCTCTTTTCTTTAAAGTCTATTCCTAAAATAAATAATTTTCAACTTTTATAGTCGTTTCTTCTAGAATTCATCTCTCTAACCTACAAATATAAAAATTGCTATTTTTGAATTATATGTAATAAATGTCATAAAGTGTATGTTATATTAAAGTTATTAAATTATTAGATATAAAGATATATATTAAAGTACTCTTATATCACTTTCCTCCTCTCCATTCTTCATACATAATGATCCTATAATTTTTGTTAAATTCTTTATTCTGCTTATGAAAATATTGTTCTGTATTGAAACAAGCAATGTACTTCAATGGCCTTTCCATTTTGGTGCAACTCTTACTTAAATATCTGATTGTATATTTCATTTGGATAGCTGAATTTGTACTAAAATCTTTCCAATCCTCTAAAAGCACTGTGATATACTTATCATAATTTTCCAAATGTTTAATCCTGTTAAATAATCAAATAGTTCATTTTCCCTGTTGGACATACCTTCCTGCAGCTATTCTTTCCTACGGTGCGGTAGAGCTAGGGTTTCCTTTTACTGTCATCACAGGACCTCCCCCACCATGTCCCCATGCCCTCTGCCATACATGCATATTTCTTCTTGTGTTGGTTCTATTGCCTGAAATACAACTTTCTTGTTTTATTCCTCTGTGCTATCCTGAGAAAGGACAAATGTCAGGTGAACTTGCTGTGACTGTCCTGAGAATATTTTTCATACTCTAACATTTGATGAATGTTTTCAAGGTATCCAATTCTTTTTTTTTTTTTTAAGATTTTTTTAAATTTATTTGACAGAGATCACAAGTAGGCAGAGAGACAGGCAGAGAGAGAGGAAGGGAAGCAGGCTCCCTCCTGAGCAGAGAACCCAATGCGGGCCTGGATCCCAGAACCCCGGGATCATGACCTGAGCCGAAGGCAGAGGCTTTAACCCACTGAGCCACCCAGGCGCCCCCAGGGTATGCAATTCTGAATTTTGCTTCGTGATATTAAGAGATTTTACCATTGAATTCTAGCTTCCAACAGTGATGCTCAGAAATTTGAAATTATTTATATATTAAATCCTATTTCAGTTTGACATGTTTGTAGTTTATTGTTTCTTATAGAGAGTTTTCATCTCTTTTCTCCTAATTTTCTGAAATTTTCCACTGATCTTCAAATCCTTTATATGGATATATTTCATTAGCTGAGCTGAGCAATAGATATGCCCTTGCCATATGGAATTATAAGCCATTCAATTATGCTGTTTTCTTCTATTATTTTTTTGAGAATTTCCTTCCTACTCCCCTGTTAGTTCCT
Source organism: Taxidea taxus jeffersonii (assembly GCA_003697995.1). Taxonomy (NCBI): domain Eukaryota; kingdom Metazoa; phylum Chordata; class Mammalia; order Carnivora; family Mustelidae; genus Taxidea; species Taxidea taxus. Next base: position 126,294 of record ML109878.1, on the reverse strand, counting down.
CCCAAGCTCCACAAAGAACTTGTTTTAGTTGGATATTGAACTGCTCTTATTGTTCATCTAATTATCTTATTATTTTCATCTTTTGTCCTTCTCTGTCTTTCTGTTATAATTTTTGTGAGGTTTCTATAACTTTAACTTCTGCATTTTTTTCTGTATCTTTATTAACTTTATATACTGAACTTTTGATATCCAAGATTCCTTGTGTCCTCTGGTATTTCTTCTTTTTAGCATTGATGCAATATATTTCTTTAGCTCAGAGGATGAGATTATGAGTTTCTTTTCGTCTTTTATCTGGGCATTGTTCTTCAATTATATTGCCATTATGCTGATTTAAAAGTGAGACCTTTAAGTGCTGAGTGGAACACTTGTGTGCATTGTGGACTTTCCTGTATCATATTAGATAGCTAGTGAGCTTTTTTTATTTGAGGACTCCACATGTCAGTACATGCAGATAATTCAGCTTCTTTGTAGAAGGTTTTCCCTTATTCCTTGTTAGGGAGATATTAAACTGATTGTCAGAACAGATATTAAACTGATTTAAGCAATCACAAAATTGGCTGAACTGTGTTACTGAAATAAAAAAATGTACCTTGGTGGCTCTCATCCCTGGTCAACATGTGAGACATCTGATTGAGAGTATCGCTTTTTAACTAACTATAGGTCAGAATCAAGTTTCTGGAAAATATGTACCAGCTTCTTAACACTGTTGTTGTTACAATTTTTCTCTGCCGTTGTTAGTGTGTAAATCCTGTCTTGAGTTATTCATATCTACTAATCCCACAGGTTAGTCTGTTTCCTCATCTAGACTTTTTGCTATATTTTGGGCCTGTGTCTTCAATCTGTGGTTCAGTATCTTCATAGAACATTCCTTCCAGTTTCTGTGGAAATAATTTATTTTGGGGATTGAGTAATCAGGCTTCTTATACTGACTTTCATTCAGGTTCTCATTTTTAGACGCTGGTTGCTTTAATCCAGTGTTCTTTTATAAATACCTCTAATTCCTGATTCTCATGGATTTGAAGGGGGAATCAGCTTAGTTTTACTGGCATATCTGCTAAGTCAATTTTCATTTCTTAATCTACCTTCTAGTTACATTTAACATAGCACGGCGTTGCAAGGGTCACCTAACTTTGTTAAAAATGGAGTTTATGTTTTTAGGGGGGTATGTGTGAGGAGTGGTGATTTCTGGAAAGAAAATGTCTCTGTCTCAAAACTAAAAGACTTAGAGTTATATTTTGATTTTATACTAGACTTGAGCTAATCACAGAGGTAGATTTTCTTTAGGGAAAATGCCCAAACAAAACAAACAAACAAAGCAAAAATTTTTCTCTTATTTGTTTCAAACCCGAAGGCCACATTTTTCGTGGGAATCTGTGTTTGTGTGTGTGTGTGTGTTAGGGTAGGGTGTTTGTGTTGGGTGTTTGTGTTTTCCCCACACCCAAACATTAGTATATTATGGGAAGACAGAAGATTAGAAACATGAGAATGTTTAAGCATGTCAGTAAAAAGAGGGAGATGACGGTCATGGTTTCTCCCATGTGGCAAAATGCCTTGACCCATTTTAACAGCTTCACAACTTATAAAAGGAAACAAAGGGAAAAAACAATTATTCCCTTGACATAACCTTTTTAAGCTAATGATTCTCACCAACTATATCTCTGTGGTTCTGCAGTGTCCAGAAATAGGGTTTAATACTGACTTTTATGTATCAAATATAGTCTACATGGAGCCTTTTGTAGTTGGCAATTGGGAAAGAAAGAACTAAAAGAAGACCTGTAACTAACCTTCTGCATGAAAAGAGTGTGTAACCAAGAAGTTTCAGGGCACCTGGGTGGCTCAATCAGTTAAGCGTTTGCCTTTGGTTCAGATTATGATCTCATGGTCTTGAGGTTGGAGCCCCATGTCCAGCTCCCTGCTCAGTTGGGAGTCTGCTTCTCCCTCCCACTCTCCCTCTGTGCTTTCACCCACCCTCAAATAAATAAATAAAATCTTTTAAAAAATTAGCTAAGAAGTTTCAAACCCAAAAAGCATCATCAAAGCTCTGTGGCTCCGCATCCAGATTTAGCACAGTTCTCATACTCAGAAATTAAAATGCATCCTAATATAGATTAAAGAATTTGTAGTGATTGGCATCTGATGGTTCAAGCCATTCAGTTGCTAAACTTTGGATTTCTTTTTGTTTTTTTGCTTGTATATACAGGTAATCATTAGTCAGTATCATCCAATTGTGCTGGATAAGATTCATGATTTATATGAGGCCAGACTGCTTTTCAAATTTACATCTTTGTTGTATCACAGCATTAAAAAAAATTCCAATTTAGCTTTATTGACCATCAAAGGCACTATTGATTTATTTTAATCCTATAGCCATCCAAAATCCCTATGAAGTTATCTTTCTTTCATTTTATGGTTATATCTTAGTAATTCTATAGTTTATGTTTTATTATGTGTAGAGGGGATTAGAGAGGGTAGGATTCAAGTGTGATAGTTAAATTTTCCATTTTGACATTTTTATCATATTAGATTTGATTCATTGCTTAGCTAGTAAATAGATTTAATCATTATTTCACACAAACTCATCATCAGACTGTTACTTTTACATGTTGAAAACAAGACATGAGAACTAAAATATTTATGGGACCTCTTCTTGGCTGCTTTCTATGTTCATCAGTGATCTCTGAATGTGATTTTTTAAAAGTGTTACAATTAATCTCTTTTAACTTTATTATCACACAGGATGTATGGTCTAACATTGCTTAGAAAACATAAATTCTTTGTCAAATAAACATTATAGATATTCGAGATACAAGATTATCTTCCTAAAGAGATCTTTGTTGAACACAAGATATGTTAGATCAGTGGTATTTCTCTGATATGTTCCAATATGCCTTCAAAATATGTTTAATTTTCCAGAATTTGCTCGTAGCGGTCTCTTTCTTGTTCTTGTTCCTAATTGTCATTTCTTCCTGTTTTAATTACTTACAATCGTAGACATTTTCCCCAAATTATCTATCAGTATAAAGATATTTAGATATTTTAATCTGTAAATTATATTTTCCTCAAAGAATATATAATATATAATCAATTTGATTAAGAACACATAGTACAGAGGATCATGGTATGTTTCTAATAACTTCTCATAACTCTTGTTCTACATGTAATAATATCTTTAAATTTAATAATATATTTTTATATCTAATAACGGGAATACTTATATAATGTTAGTAGTTGTGATTCTATTATCATGGCAGCTATGGAAAATCATAACTCATAGCTATTCTTTAATATGTATTTCAAAATAGATTTTATAAATTTTCTATTAAATTTCTGTAATTTGAATATTATCTATTTTAAATTTTTACTTTTTCATCAATTCTCCAATTTCTTTTATGTTTTCAGAGTTCATTTGTCCAGAATATTACCAAAACATTTACTTGCAGCTTATACAGATTATTTTACTTTTTGCTTTGTGCATATATCAGTTGATTTCTATGTTGTGTTTTAAAACATATGACTATTAACTGATTCATAAGTCCTAGGATTCCCCTCAGGAACATATTTGTAAACATGTGTTTAAATATAGAATATTCAAAACTAAGCACGTGTTAAAAATAGAATTTGGTCTCAAAAGAGCTCAAGGCATATGATAAAAATTCTTAGTTGTGGTACATTATGTTTAGTATTTATCCCCTGGGTATTATATAATAAAGAGGTGATTATTGAACCATTATTAAACAATAAATTTATATTGTTTAACCAGAATGTTAGTGTTCTACTTCAAGTCCTTAACTTTAATTTTACTCATCCAAGATTATTTGAAGTGATTTCCAATAAACCAAGGATGTCTAAATTTGGAAAGAAATCTGTGTTTTGATATGAATTTAAAAGGGTATGCAGGGAATTTTGAAGGTATTATAACCAATGTCTGCACAGGTAAACTAAGCTGACTCTCTGAAATGAAAACTGTATTTAAATAGGAAAAGTTAAAACCCTTATTTGTAGTGTTTCCATGATGTATACACCTCATCATGACTGAATAAAACTGTTTTTTAAAATGCTTTAAAAAATTTCTGAATATTTAATAATCCACTTTCAGTAACCAATAGTCAACACACCACCAGCTCAAAGTTGAGCAGGGAATTTTCTTTTTTTTTTTTTTTTTAAGATTTTATTTATTTATTTGACAGAGAGATAGAGGGAACACAAGCAGGGGGAGTGGAAGAGGGAGAAGCAGGCGCCCCGCTGAGAAGGCAGCCCAATGCCAGGCTCAATCCTAGGACTCTGGGATCATGACCCAAGCTGAAGGCAGATGCTTAACAACTGAGCCACCCAGGCACCCCTGAGCAGGGAATTTTAAGGTAAACTTCAATGGTGTTGTTTTTTTAATGGTTGAATTTTGTATTCTAGAAATTTATAAAGAACTGTATGTTTGTCTCTAATTTGCATTATTGTGATCTTGGAGATGGTGGGCAGAGGAGGTGCGATTATTATTTTTCATAGTTTTCTACTTTCTTAAATACTTCATGCTTTGGAAAAAATAGCCAACACTTTTAAGGATTTAAAAAATCTGCTTTTACTTTTTACATGTGAACACAGTATCAACTAGTTTAAATTGCATGAATGTCCAATTACAGTTAACATTCAGCCACTTCATAGTGCTTAATAAAAACGAATTTTGTCTCAGTTGTGTTTTTATCAGAATTGTTTCTTATTCTTTACTTAGATTTCTAAAAAGGGAACTAAGCACTAAAAATAAATATATTAAATGTATACATCTAAATATAAATTTAATAAGATAACTAAATGATAAATGTAACATAATAAATAATATGTATACTGATACTTATATCATTTAAATGTATAAACGATAGCTTAATCGTTTGCTATGCTAAATATAAATATAGCAAATATCTAATTATGTGTGAGATATTTATCTGTCATAAATGTTTTGCCTTTTTACAGTTTTATGTGTGTTATACTACACTACACATATCATTCTGTTATATCCTTTTTGATATTCAATATTTGTTTTTTCAGGGATTCATTCAAGTGGCTACATATAATTCTAGTTTACTCATTATGTGTGCTTGTGTATGTGTGTAAACCATGATTTTGATTTATACATTCTTTGTTTATGAATATGTAGATATAAAGATTTGTTTAATATTTTGCTTTCACAAGCAAGTCCCAATAACTACTTATGTATTTGGACAATCTTTTTTTTTTTCAACGAATGACATTGAATCAGTGGAATAATTAAGATTTAGGGTTTGTGCATATTTTGCTTTCTTGTGTTTTTTTTTTTTTCAAATTTTCTTCCAAGTGCTATGCATCAACTTATACTCTACCACTGATGTATAAGAATGTCCTTTGTACCAGGGGCGCCTGGGTGGTTCAGTGGGTTAAGCCTCTGCCTTCGGCTCAGGACATGATCCCAGGGTCCTGGGATCGAGCCCCGTGTCAGGCTCTCTGCTCAGCGGAGAGCCTCCCTACCTGCCCACCCACCCTCCCCCCCCCGTCCTCTGCCTGCCTCTCTGCCTACTTGTGATCTCTGTCTGTCAAATAAATAAATAAATCTTTAAGAAAAAAAGTTTATGTATAAAAAAAAAGAATGTCCTTTGTACCAGATTCTTGCTAATGTTCAGAATTGTCAGACTTAATTTTGTTAATCTTATGGATATAAAATGGATCCTTACTGTTTATTTTACTCCAATTTTCAAAATTTACATTTTGTAAAAACAGTTATTGCCTTTAACAATTATTTTCCATTTCCATCCTTCCAGGCACTTGGTAAGTCTACAATTCATGGCTTATTTGTGGTTACCAAGTTCCTTGTACTGGCAAATAAATGTTTATGGCAGAAATGTATGTGTGTCAGTTATAGTCTAGATGACTTTCTTGCCAAGAGAAGAGTCTCCGTTTCTAGCTACAGCAAACAGAAATGTTTGGTATGGTGACTGCTCCATCAATTCAGGGCAGTGTATGTTTATGATAAACCCCTATTGTAAAATATACAATTGAAAAATAAACATTTGTTGTTTTAAGTGATTTAGATTTCACAATTGTTAACATAAGAAAATCTAGGCTTTCTTGACTTTCTTTCTTTACTCTTTGAGATTTCAGTCAAAATATCTACTTTATATAGTTTATAAAAATTTTTGACATTTATTATATTAATATCTCCTAATAATAACTCAGTAAAGCAGATATTCTTCTCATTTTACATGTTTGAACATTGAGGCATAATGAAGTCATTGTCTCAGAGTAACAGCGCATTTTGCAACTAGTTAGAAAACAAAGCGTTTGCATCCAAGTCCTATTCTCTTTTTATAAAAGCATGATGCTTTTCTATTCACTTATACTAATGCCAAAATGCCTTAAAAAAGCTGTGGTTTTCACATATTTCTTTTAAAACTTTACATAAGGGGCACCTGGGTGGCTCAGTGGGTTAAGCCTCTGCCTTCGGCTCAGGTCATGATCTCAGGGTCCTGGGATTGAGCCCCGCATGGGGTTCCCTGCTCAGTGGGGAGCCTGCTTCCCCCTCTCCCTCTGCCTAACTCTCTGCCTACTTGTGATCTCTCTCTCTCTGTCAAATAAATAAATATTAAAAATAAATAAATAAAACTTTACATAAAATAACTTAAGATGACCTTTAATTATGACTAACATTTTAATATCTGTAGTATTGATGTATTTCTTCAGGAATATTCAGAAAAAGAACTTCATTCTACCTTATAATATTGTTAGATTTAAGACTATTTAAAATACTAGTAACAGGAAAAGTAAAAACTTTGGTTTAAGACCAGGGTATTGAGGAGGTTTTGCCAGTGTTTTCAGTTACAGTAACTCCTTGAGTATGCCAGTCAACTTGACAAATTCAAGTGCTGAGTTCCTCTTATGGGTGATGGTATAAAACTCAGAAAGCAACCGCTAAATTTTTCTCTCAGGTTGTGCCTGCAGCATCAAGTGATAAAAATGACTATAAACTAAGTAAACTTGATGTGCTGCTCAACTCATTGAGAGGATAAATATAGCGACCCACAATGTCATTTTCACAGTTACATTTCACACTACAGCCACATATTGAGGGAATAAAAAAAACACACACAACTTTTAGCTACAAAGAAGCCTCTAAGGGATCATGGTTTTGTTAATATTTTTCAAAATGTGTAATATCTGGAAGACTCAGTAATTAAGGCTAAAAATTAGTTTGTAACATCTGTGAGAGCATGAAAATAGAACAAAAATTGTCACTTGCTTGATATTGGGTCTTGTAATTCTGTTTAGTGAGAAAATTATTTTGTATCAACCCGTATTTATTTGTCTTCCATCCATGCATAGCTCATTTAAAATGGAAAATATATAAGGCTCCCTTCTTTTTGCTTTCTTCTGCCATGAATTAAAGGTTAAGTTTTCTATCACTGTCAAATTTCAGCCATCAAAACTGTTTTGATAAGATTTCATTTCATAAATTAACTCATGATTTACTTCCATCCTTGTGAAAAATGAGTGTTATGTTCTATCCTTTTGAATCTAGAAAACTAGATTAATCTCTTCTTTCCTTCTTTTTTTTTTTTTAAAGGTTTTATTTATTTATTTGACAGAGATCACAAGTAGGTAGAGAGGCAGGCAGAGCGAGAGAGGAGGAAGCAGGCTCCTCGCTGAGCAGAGAGCCCGATGTGGGGCTCAATCCCAGGACCCCGGGATCATGACCTGGGCTGAAGGCAGAGGCTTTAACCCACTGAACCACCCAGGTGCCCCCTCTTCTTTCCTTCTATAAGGAAAAAGAAATTTACATTTGATAAAAATTAAATTGTATTATTTTAGCAACAACCACAATTCATTTTGAATACTTTACCTTGTTCCTTGTGTTAATTTACATTTTTTAAATTAATATTATTTTTTTAGAGTAGTTTAAAATTCATAGCAAAATTGAGGACAAAGTACAGAGATACCCAATATATTCCCTGCATCCATAATACCCACTTCCCCTACCAAACTGATATACTTGTAACAATTGGTGAATCTTCACTAACATGTCATTATCATCCAAAGTCGCTAGGTTCATTCTTGGTGTTTCACATTCTGTGGGTTTGCACAAACATATAACAACATGTATCAATCATTATAGCATCATATAGAGAAGTTTCACTGCTCTAAACATTTGTGCTTCACTTATTCATTCCTCCTTCCTAAACTCTTGGCAATACTGACCTTTTTACTGTCTGCATAGTTTTGTCTTTTCCAGAATGTAATATAGTTGGAATCCTAAGTATGTAGCATTTTCATATTGACTTCTTTCACTTAGTAATATATATCTAAGTTTCTTTCATGTCTTTTTATGGCTTGATACTTCATCTCTTTTTAGTACTGAGTAATATTTCATTGTCTGGATCTACCACAGTGTATTTATCCATTCACCTACTGAAGGACATCTTGGTTGCTTCCAAGTCATGGCAGTTATGAATAAAACTGCTGTAGACATCTGTGCCAGCTTTTGTGTGAAGATAAATTTCCAACCTGTTCGGGTAAATAAATACTGATTAGCACAGTTGGTGTGTACTGTTATCTCGTTGTTTTAACTTGTATTGGCCAGATGATGTATGATGTGAAGCATCTTTTTGCATGCTTGCCAGCATATATCTTCTTTGGCAAGGGATCTAGTAAGGTCTTTGGCCCAGTTTTTACTTGGGTTGTTTGTTTTCTTATTGTTGAGTTTTAACAGTACTTTGCATATTTTTGGTTAACAGTTCTTTGTAAGATGAGTTTTTTGAAAATATTTTCTCAGCCTGTGACTTGTCTTCTCATTCTCTTGACATCATCTTTCACAGAGCAGAAGTTTTTCATTTTAACAAAGTTCAATTTATCACTTATTTCTTTTATAGATTGTGCCTTTGGTGCTGTATCTAAAAAGTCATCACCATATCCAAGGTTTTATGTTTTCTCCTGTATTATCTTCTAGGACTTCTGCAGTTTTGTGTTTTACATTTCAGTTTGTGATCCATTTTGAGTTAATATTTGTGAGTGATAGCTCTGTTATGATTTTTTTTCACCTGCTACATTCTTCTTGATTATTCGTTTTTGAAGCAGTGAGATAGCTCACAATAAAAATATTCAGTCATAACCTGTGACAATCATCAAGCTTAGCACATACCAAACAATCAATTCCATAAAATACCACTGTACCTTTCCCAAATATACAATTTGTTTTGCTCAAATTAACTTTCCCCCCAGTGTCTCCCATTGCTACTATGGAAATCTTATTCAAATGTATAGCTTGATTAAATGCCACATTTTCTATAAAGTGTTTCTTACTTCCCCACACAACAGGTTAAGTCCCTTCTTTCCATTTAATGTAAGTATTGGTAAACTGATATGAGTTTTTATTAATATTTATTTTATGTTTATGATATTTAAAATATTTGTGCCTTTAAAATAATTTGAAGTTTAAAATGTTTCTTACAGTTTGAAGTTACTTGTTAATTACATATATATTCAATTTATATATATATATAATTGAAAAACATACATACCTTTGAACATATATACCTTTTGTATATATTTAAAACATATATACTTTTTGTCATTCAAAAATGGGCAAGATTTTAAAATTGTATTCTGTTCCATATGGAAATTGAACTAACTTATGATATATTGTGTAAGAGAATTCTAAAGGTAGCCCTTTGAGAACATTAGTTCAATCGCTTACTTTCCAAATAGCCAAATTAAAATTTAAAGAGGGGGTGCCTGGGTGGCTCAGTCGTTTAAGCATCTGCGTTTAGCTGAGGCCATGTTCTCGGGGTTCTGGGACTGGCCCTGAGTCAGGCTGCTCGCGCAGCAATGAGCCTGCTTGTCCCTCTCCCACTTGTGCGCTCTCTCTCTGTCTCTCTCAAATAAATAAAATCTTAAAAAAGAATTCAGAGAAAAAAAAAACGTATTCAGAGAGGTTAAGTGGCTTATCAAAATCATACATATGTTTAGTGTTCCTGTCTATTACGATTGCCTACTTATAGGATTTCCCTTTCAAGTTCAACAAATGAGACAAAAGATAAAAAATTATCAAATGTGTTAATATAACTAAATTTGTAATTGAAAACGTGAAGTGTTTATTTAAGTATAAGTCTACTTGGTTATCATTTAAATTAGTAATTATAACAATTAATTATTGCAGGTTAAAATTATTAAGGCTAAAATAATCAAATCCAGATATAAATATTTTCTTCATAAAATATGAATTAACAATATTGATTTCTGTAGGCTGTAGTTAAACACTTCATTTTGACTACGCCATGCCTTACATGAAACATTATCTTGCAAATTTTAGTATAATTGTGTGTATTTATAAATATATAATTTTCTCAGCATAAAAAAAAAGTTAAAAGCTTTTTCAAGGTGTATTAACTTAGAAAGTAATGTAAAGTCATTTTGATATAATGATGTCAGTAGAAAGATATGATTTTTAAAATACTTTAAAGATTGGTACCTATTTTATTAAATGTAATGTTAATTCAAATAATGTCCAAAAGTGGGGCTCATCTTTTGCAGTCATATGATATATAGCTCACATCAGTATAAATGTCTATTTTAGACAGAATCATTCATTTGTAAAATAATTTTATTATCTTCTATGGGGCAGTATGGCAGGAATTAATCTAGATGCTAAGGAAGCATTGCTAAATAAAATGCACTATTAATCCTAGTTTTCAAGGAGCTGGTACTCTTGTGCGAAAAGTTTCCTTCACAGTAATCTTTATGTGGTTTTCTTATCACTGAAATCAGAATATTTTGTTTTTCTTCAAGTAAGACAGCAGAAGAGATGATTTACTCTACATCATACATGTATCCAGAGCTGAGAACAGAATAGGCCAGAATGTCAAAGGTCTAGGGCAAAGGACCAAAAGGACTGTTTTGATATGAGCAAGATGGGTCTCTCAGAGGTGGTCCCTGTAAACAGAGGATGATGGATGTTCTACATCCACTGAGACAAAAACTCTAGACAGGCATGCAGTCCAGCAATTTGTATCGGCCTTCCTGGCCCCTAACTTACCTTATTTCTAGCTCCTATGGCTCCCATGTGTGTACAAGCTAGTAGTTTACTTGGACCACTACCGCATCTTTTTCATTTTAGCTGGTGCATTTGCTTCTTTCACTCCTTGGCAATATAGTGCAGAGGTTTCTGAGAGGACAATGCTGAGGCCGAGAGCCAAAAGGTGACTTTATTATGATATGGGGCTTTGCAGACTTAGTCAAGTTATGATGAGGTTATTACAGTGGGCCCTGGTCCAGTATACTTGGCATCTTTATAAAAAGGCAAAATTTGGACACAGACCCACAGAAGGAAGTTGACGTGAAGAGACACAGAAAATGCCATGTGAAGATGGAAGATTAGGGTGATGCACCTCAAACTATTAAGTATCCAAGATTTCCAGCAGACCACCAGAAAAGTCAAGGAAAGACCCCCACAGTTTTCAGAGGGAGGATGGCCCTGCCAACACCTTGATTTTAGAGTGTAGGTGCCAGAACCACAAGGCAATGAATTTCTATTCTTTAAGCCACTCAATTTGTGACTCTGTTGTGGCAGCCCTAGCATACTAATACACTCAATATCTGCATTCAGATCTAATAGGAAAACAAAGCTATAGAATCACTTGCTGTGCATTTTTTAAAATTCTGTGATACTGAATTATTCATTAATTGCTTATTATTTGATTACTGAGGTTAATTCTACCTGAAGACAGGGATGACCATTTAGATTATATTTATCAAGCAGGAACTATTCTAAAAATTTGGCATAAATCATTAAATTGTCATTACCACCATATGATCTAGGCCATATTATTATGCTTAGTTACAGATGAGAAAACTGATGCAGAGAGAATTTGAATAATTTGCTTAAAGTAACAGGATTTGAACATGCGAGGTTTAGGATTTAACTCCTTGATCCTCTAAGATCAGATTTGTGTGCCTCTCTAGTTAGAAGTGAAGATACTTCACCACAGGAAGGATAATGTTGACCAGTAGAAGAAGGAGCAAGATCATTAGAAGATGCACCATTGGCAGATAGAGAAAAGTAGGTAAAACCACAACATTATTATGGAAACACAAACTGGAAAAATCGGTTATATATTCATGTAAAGTCCTGTATATCTAAGTGAAGTTTTGCAATTCAATCGCACTTTAAAAATGGACATTATATTTTAGAAGACTTTGAAAGGATATCAATCTTCTGGTGAATGAAGCTTCAGCAACACTCTCAATAAGAGCAAAGGATGGATAAAGTGGATATTTTAAAAGGATAAAAAAAATCTAAAATAGATGTTAAAAGGCTATTACATGCAAGATATTTTAAATAAAAATATATCTTGAAATATTGCATATGAGTCAATATCTTTTTAATTTAAATCATGTTATGAATTTCAAAGACTTTCCCCCACCTAAATGTAAATAAATCCAAATTGTATGTTTTTCCAGTTATATTTGTTGGCTCATTTTTGAAGTGAGGTTCTTTTTTAAATAGCCATTGAATTATAAATATTTCATTAATGATGATAAAGACTTGAGATTTAATTTGTTGCAAATACATCTAGGTACTATAAGTTGAGATGTAAATAAAAAGCTAAATGTGGGAAATTCTTGAGTAAGGAATATGCTTAAAAATACATCAGGTTTTAAAGGAATTCTTCCTCCAATTTTGAATTTAATTGAATGACCAAAGAATGTCTTTGTAAAAATTTTCTTGCATCATGACATTTGGAACATTATCAAGAGATCTCAATTTTATAACTTGCAGTGCTTTTACTATTCTACTAAAATATGATTAGCTCTCTAATAATTTCTGCCCAAGGAAAAACTGACATTGCTGACTTAAACAGTTCCTTTTTACTCAAAAATATGTCAATCGATTCTGTTCTAATGAATTTATTCTGGACACGTGAGCTACAGATTACATTCTGTTATGTGAACAAAGTAAATAGTTCAACACTGCATTGGGCAATGTGTAAATGGTCTGCTATTCTTTGTAGTTAACATAGACAAAGTTGCAAGTAAGATTTTATTTATTAACACAGTCCTTAATTATCATTACTTATCTTCCAGTCTCACTCACTCCTTAATATTTGGACTAATTAGCCTTTTTAATCTAGCTTTCTTTGATTTTCCACCTTTTAACTTCATTGTTCCATTTTTGACTGCTTTGTTTTTATATTTGTCATCAGATTTTCTCTTAAGCATCTTGAATAGAACTCGGGTACTCTTTCACTAATAAAGTAATACAAGGCATTTCTGCATCATCAATCCTGAAAGCATCTCCAGTATTTATTTATTTTTAACATGAATGAGCTTCCTCTTATATTAGACTAATTTTCTATACATTTGTTCTATAGGAAGTTGGAACTTATGGAATTAATTCATTTCAATATTGCCACCTTGAGGAATAGCTCCATGAACCATGTCACATGAATTGGCAGCTCCATGCAGTTGAAATCATGCTTTCAGATTCATGAGTGGGGAAAAAGAATAGAAATCAAATTGATCTTTTCATTGGCGTTTAACATACATATAACTGTCAGATGGACAAAAAAGATAAATTATCATCATGCAAAATGAGAACAAGTGCAGTATATTTGAGATCTAAGTACCTGTGAAAACCTCATTTATCTGAGACAAATGGTCTATATTCTTGAATTTATATTAAAGAAAACTTCTCAGAGAAAGTAAAGGAAACTGTATCTATAGAACAATTAATGTCTCTGATTAAGAGTTATTTCTGGGGATGCCTGGGTGGCTCAGTTGGTTAAGCAGCTGCCTTTGGCTCAGGTCATGATCCCAGCGTCTTGGGATCGAGTCCCACATCCGGCTCCTTGCTCGGCAGGGAGCCTGCTTCTCCCTCTGCTTCTGTCTGCCTGTGCTTTCTCTTTCTAACAAATAAATAAAATCTAAAAAAAAAAAAAAAAAAAAAAGAAAGAGTTATTTCTGTACAGATGGCATGGCCACAGCTTCTTTATCTACTCATTTGTTGATGGACTTCTCAGCTCTTTCCATAGTTTGGCTATTGTGAACATTGCTGCTATGAACACTGGAGTGCATGTGACCCTTCAGATCACTACATTTGTTTCTTTGAGGTAAATACCCAGTAGTGCAATTGCTGGTCACAGGGTAGCTCTATTTCTAACTTCTTGAGGAGCCTCCATGGAAAATGCCAGGAAGACAGTTTTCCTTTGGATTGGAGGCTGCTTAACCATAACCAGGTCAGCAACCCCTGATAGAAATCTTCCCCCCTAAATGAATGAAGTAAAATATACTTTCCCCAAAAAAAGTATTTACAGCTATAGTGAGGTATAATTAATGTACAATGAACTGAACATATATAAAGCTTATACTTTAATATTGATTTGCATATACCTATGAAATAATTTCTACAATCAAGATATTGAGCATATTCATCCAAAGGAAGACTATATTAATATATATATAATGTATATGACTATTATTAACCCATCAGAAAAAAATGAATACTTACCGTATACATTGATGTAGGTGGAAGTGGAGGGTATTTTGCTAAGTGAAATAAGTCAATCAGAGAACGACAATTATCATATGGTTTCACTCATATGTGGAACATAAGAAACAAGGAAGAGGACTATAGGGGAATGGAGGGAAAGCAGAATGGGAAGTCAACAGAAAGGGAGAAGAACCATGAGAAACTCTTAACTGTGGGAAACAAATTGAGGGTTGCTGGAAGTTGTAGATGGGTGAGGGGATAGGGTATTTGAGTGATGGGTGTTAAGGAGGACACATAATGTATGAGCATTGGATATTATATGAAACTGGTAGGTTTTTCAACACTACATCTTAAATTAATGATGCAATATATGTTGGCTAGTGGAATTTAAATTAAAACAATAAAATCACATTGGATTTTTTTTGGAAATTTACTTCATTTCTTGCAGTCTAGCTGATGAGTTTTCATGATTATTTTTGCTTATTCATTAGGATTTTCTACATAATTATGTCATTTGTGAATAAGGTTTTTTTCTTTCTTTCTGTTAAGATTTTTATTGCTTTTTCATGTTTAATGCGTTGTCTTAAATATCCAGTGAAATGTCAAATAGGAATGATAAGCAAGAACATTATTGCCTTATCTGTGATCTGAGATTAAAAGCACTTATATTCTTCATTCTATACTTTTCATAATGGCTTTTGTCAGTTTAAAGAAGTTTTCTGAAAAATTTTTTTCAGAAATGTGGGATAATCTCTCTTGAGATTATCGTATTGTTTTCTCTCGATAGTCTGCTAATATGTTAAATTACAGGGTGCCTGGGTGGCTCAGTCAGTGAAGTGGCTGCCTTCAGCTCAGGTTATGATCCTGGGGTCCTGGAATGGAGTTCTGCATCAGGCTTCATACTCAGTGGGGAGCCTGTTTCTCCCTCTCCTTCTGCTCCTCCCCCTGCTTGTGTTCTCTCTCACTCTGTCTCCCACTCTCTGTCAAATAAGTAAATAAATTATTTTAAAAATATGTTAAATTACATAGACTGATTTTGAACATTGAATTAATCTTGTGTTCCTAGGATAGATCCTGTTTACCTACAATACATCATCAGTTTTATGTTGTTAGGTTCAAGTTGTTAACTTTAATTAAGATTATTTTTTAAAAAGATCATCTTAATATTGCTCTTTATGGGGTATAAGTCTCTTTTCCACTCTTACAATGTCTTTTTTTATTTATTCTTTTTTTTTTTTTTTTTTTGAGAAAGAGAGCGAGTGAAAGAGGGAGTAAGCGGTGGGTGCAGGTGGGGGCCAAAAGAAGGAGAGAAAGAGTCTTTTTTTTTTCTTTAATTAAAGATTTAATTTTTATTTATTTGACCAAGACACAACGAGAGAGAGAGGGAACTCAGGCAGGGGGAGTGAGAGAAGCAGGCTTCCCACTGAGCAGAGAGCCAGATGAGGAGCTCCATCCCAGGATCCTGGGATCTTGACCTGATCAGAAGGCATACAGAGGCTTAACGACTGAGCCACCCAAGCACCCAGGAGAGAAAGATTCTTAAGGAAGCTTCTTGCCCAGCACAGAGCAAGACACAGGGCTCTATCTCAAAACCCTGAGACCATGGCCTGATGCTTAACCAAATGAGTTACCCAGGTGACCCCTCTCTTTTTTATTTTTAATTGGGAAAATATTGGCTTCATAGAATAAGCTGCTTTGTATTCCTGCCAAAATATTATTCCTCTTTAATTTTCTGGGGGAATGAGTATCTAGGAGATTATGTGTAGAACTAAATATTAGCATTCACCTAGAAGGCTTCTGCCACTGGGGTTTAGTTTGTGGTAAGTTTGTAACTATAAATTCAATTTCTTTAATAGATATAGGGCTATATGTGGTATATATTCATCTTATGTAAGTTTGATAGTTTGTCTTTTAAATAATTTGTGCATTTCCAGTGTTCTTTCAAATATATTGACTTAAAGTTATAACAGTCTCTTATTATTTTTTCAATTTCTCTAGTGTGTGTAGTGACATTCCTAATTCTATTTTTAGTATTGGTAATTTGTAACTTCTCTTTTTTATATCCTAATCAATCCTACTGGAAGTTTATAAATTTTTTTGATTTTTCTGAAGTGATGAGGTCTTTCACTGATTTTGTTTTCTGTTTCCAGAAACCCAATTGTATTGGTTTCTGAAATTATCTTTATCATTCTTTTATTTTCTGCTGATTTTGGATTTCATCTGTTGTTTTCCTAGTTGCTTAAGCTGGAAGCTGAATTCATAGATCTGATATATTTCTTCCTTTCTAACACAGAATTAATATGCCTTTGTTATATCCTACATGTTTGCAATGCTATGTTTTTGTTTTTACTAAGTTCAAAATACTATCTTATATTCTATTCCATTTATTTTCTTTCAACCAAGTTTCATTAGGAGTTTTTATTAAATTCAAATATTTAGAGATTTTTATAATATCTTTCTGGTTTTGCTTTCAAATTTAATTCCATTGTAATAAATTATGGCCCTAAAATATTTTGGTAATATTTTAAAATTAGCTTTAAATAGTTATTTTTTTAAAAGATTTAAAATAAAAATAGTCTTCCATATTTACCCACCTATTTACTATGCGTTTTTCCCCTTGCTGTAGATCCAGATTTCTATTTGTTATCATTTCCCTTCTCCCTGGGGACCTCATTTAACATTTCTTTAGTGTGAGTTTCCTGGTAATGAATCCTTTCAGTTTTTGTTGTGCGAATATTCCTTTTTTTCCCTTCATCTTCTGCAAAATGTTGGCTGAATGTAAAATTTAGGCTCACATGTTTTTGTTTTTGTTTTTGTTTTTTTACACTTCCATTTTTTTTTCTCCCCTAAACTCACTTAGCTAAAATTTAGGTGTATTTTTGGCGATTGTTACTTTGAAAGAAAGTAAAAGAGGAATTTTAAGTTTCCCTTGCTTTGTCAAAGAAGTTACTTCATGAAACATTTATAGGAAATGATGTCAAAAAGGATTCCTTACTATAACACCTTGCTTTCTGAAGGACTATAGATAGCATCTTGCTTCCAAAGTGATTACTCAGCCACACAGATAGTGCTATGGCTCCTGGCCTGGTTTTCCACAATGGTGTCAACACCAAGCCAGTTCTTCCTTTCCTCAGCAAAATTCTTATGCCTCCTTGTCTGCATGTTTAATTCTAAGATAATAGTGTAAAATACCAGACATAAATGTAGTGGATAAAAGTAGAAAAGGAAAAAAAGGAATTTTAATATATCTCTTAATGATAAATCATCAGTTTTTCACCTTTTAAGACAAAGCAATATTTACATCCTATGGGAGACTTCCCTGTGAAGGCTAGAGAATGTAGTTTTCTTCTGGTAAAATTCTGTAAAGGGTAACAAATCTTAATATTTAAAGTTTTCCCCCAATAAAAAAAATGTGTTTGCCATATGAAAAAAATAAATGAATTACTTGAGATGAGTTATTTGTGAATGGAGTTGGATTGAATAACACATGAATAAAATTAATAAGAATGTACACATAGCAAATATTAACATATATACAAAAGGAAATATAGTCTAATTTTTAAATTTATAACAATAATAACAAAAATAATTTAAAATTAAAATATTGAGCAATTAGAAGATTATATTATATATTTGGCTTATGTTAAAAATACTTTTTATTCACTTTAATCAATAGAAAACTAGTTAACATTATATTTATTAAAATATCAGTTTATTTTAGCTGTAAATTTGCTAGTTCACATCAACAATTTATATTAAAGGCATATGCAATTGAAATATACTCTATAATGTTTCAGTGATGTCCTGTTTTGTTTTTTTTTTTTTAAGATTTTATTTATTTGTCAGACAGCGAACGAGCACAGGCAGAGAGGCAGGCAGACAGAGAGGCAGGCAGAGGCAGAGGGAGGAGCAGGCTCCCTGCCGAGCAGGGAGCCCGATGTGGGACTCGATCCCAGGACGCTGGGATCATGACCTGAGCAGAAGGCAGCCGCTTAACCAACTGAGCCACCCAGGCGTCCCTGATGTCCTGTTTTTAAAAGTAAAGTGAATCATGAACATCACACACTACTATTTCTCTTTTATAAATTAATAAAATGATAACCACACAATAGTAAAAATCTATTGTAATGGTAAGTCAGGATTTATTGCCTACACACAAGAAAGAATAAATAGTGTCAGGCTTACATCAATGGCTCAGAAAGAACCAAGTTGAGAAATTATTTTTGAGGTTCATCCATTCAACAATATCTAGTACATAATATATGAATAGAATATATTGCTCAGTATGGACACAAATATGTCCTTCTCCATGGGTTTATAGACTTCTATTAAAAAATAGACATTAGTTTAATCATATAAAATTGTCACTATGAAAAAATATTTTGAAGGAGAGACTCAGAATAATATCCGGCCTGTAAGAGGGAGAATAAAATCTAAATCTCAGGGAAGTATTTATAGAGAAGTGAGTTTGAGCCAGGTTGATACACTGGGAGTCTCTGAAAAGAGGGGGAAGGATTGTTCAAAACAGAAGAAACAGCATGTACAAAGGGCTTACAGTAAGAAACAACATGAAGTATATACAAGACTGAAAGAAATTTATTTATTTATTTATTTTAAAAGATTTTATTTATTTATTTAACAGAGAGAGATTACAAGTAGGCAGAGAGGCAGGCAGAGAGAGAGAGGAGGAAGCAGGCTCCCTGCCAAGCAGAGAGTCCGACGTGGGACTCGATCCCAGGACCCTGAGATCATGACCTGAGCCGAAGGCAGAGGCTCAACCCATTGAGCCACCCAGGCGCCCAAGACTGAAAGAAATTTAGGATATCAGAGAGAATGGGGAACAGAATGGCTTGAGTGCAACTGGATAGTAGCTTATATTGTCATACAAGATAAACTTTGAAGTACTTTGTGTGTTAAGAATTTGCCTTTGTTTTTTGACCAATGAGAAAATATTTGGTTTTCTTTTCATGTTGAATAAAATGATCAAGTTACAGTCTGGCATGACAACTTCGTATTACGTGTACAAAAATGCAAGGAGAGGTTATTAAGGGAATACAGGCAGTACTTCGGTAATCCAGCTGAATGATGCTGACAGCTCAGACTACATGGTAGCAGTGGTGACATAGATAAGTGAAAAGATTTGAAAAATAATTAGGAAGAAAATGTATACAATATGGATATCTATGATAGAAATGAGAGAATTCAGACTACTTTAAAGGAATAGCAGGCACTGAATTATACACTCAAGTATTTGAACTTGATGAATTCAGCAACAGAAAACCACTCAACATTCAAAACTGGAATGAACTCTAGGGAGAAAATTGAGGTAATATTCAGGTTTTTTTCTCTGGTAATAATGTTATATTTTAAATTGTGAGCTGGTTTGTTGAATTGAAATCGTTGGTTTATTTTAACAGAAATGAGTATGTGGTATTAGGAGAATATACATTAGAAATATATAATGCCAACTTTTGAGTAAGAGCTCGAAGTTCATGATTAGAGCCATAATTCACAGTAAAAAGTCAATAATTTGTAGGGAATGAATGGGTAAACAAGTAAATGAATGAATGTTTGAGAAGAGTTAAGAAAAATAATCAGTATTATTATAGGTAGTCAAGTGGTTTAGGATGAAAAAACATTGTTCTGAGAAAACACTGGTACAGCTATAAGAAAGTTACTGATAGTCTCTGAAGGAGTAATTTTATGGAAATTATACTGTCAGAATAAGAAAAAATACAGTAATAAAATAGAATGTATCATTACTATTACCACATGTAATAAAGTAAAACAGAAAGCAAAAATTCATTAAATTTAGTAAAAATTCATTACTGGTAAAATTCATTAAATTTAGTAAAAATCACTCTCCTCTACTGGGAGTCAGCAGTCTAAATGCTCACCTTAATAGAGATGCTTGTATATTATGATTCTTGAATATTGTTTCATCAAATAGTTTCATTGCTCCTCTAGCTTTTTTATTTTATATTGTCAAATACTTTTAGATTATAATTGAGTTAATGACAGTTTTTTTATTACTTTATTGAGAAGAATGTTATTTCAGGAGAATATGAGAGACTTTTCTAAAGCTACACACTTATATCTGTGGTTGAACTGTGGTGGAATCTGATTTTTTTCCTTCATCTTATATCCATATATTTTCATTTTTCAAAGATATCTATGTTATTTTGTTTATATACGACCATTTCTTAGGTTAGGTTAAAACACTAGCTATTAGGAAAAGAAAGAAATATTGCCTGTATTATATGTCCCAAATATCCTACCTGATATGATATTGTGGCACTATTGGAGAATTTATTTTTTTAAGTGAAGGAAACATATAATCAATCTTATCCATTTTCTGCTAAGTTTATGTATTAACCTCTGTGTGTGTGTGTGTGTGTGTGTGTGTGTGTGTGTGTGTGTAACAATAGCTTTGAGAATTGTCCATGATCTACATGTGTCTTTGTAAGAGCGCGGATCAAAAAACAAAATAGAGCGCGTTAGCTATTAAAGGGATAATTTCACTTCAATATGTTGTCTTATTTGTTGATTCTCTTTATACCACTAAGACATATCACTTTGTATGCGTTATTTGTCTGATAAGTGTACTTTAAAGAGATCGTAGCATACCTTTGATGTAACTGATATAAACATTGGCTTTGATCGGGAAACACTTTGTTCCTATTAAACTTAAAAAGCGCATATCTGAAGGTTGAAGAGTTAGAAGAACAGGGAAGATGCCTTGTGTTTTCTTAGCTTCTACCTGTTATGCTTGCTGCTTTGAAATATTTATGTCCCTCATTGTGCTGTCAAGTATAAGACATCCCTGTTAACATTTAGACATAATTTAGGACACATCTCATAAGCAAACTGTTAAATATTTATGCCTACTGACTATTCCTTACAAAGCACTTCATGTATGCATCCATGTTTCAATTATTAATGATGAGTTTGGACAGACCTTGTTTTTATTGCTCTGTTATTCTGAAGATTAACTTTTTCATATTTTTCCATAGTAATATCCTGAATTGTTTATTGTTTGGTTTAAAAAGATTGTCTCTTCTTTTGATACTAAATTTATTTTGTGTTTAAGTTTCTAGAAGAGTAAATGTAAGATGTATGGGAAGATGATAAAATAAAATTAAGTACTTTACATAAATATATACAAACCTATGTGCAAAAATATTAGTTTATTTTTGAAGGGGAAATGTAATTCAGGATTAAACAAGGACATTCATGAGATTGTTTTGCCTTTTCAACCACGGGTAGCTAATGGCAATGTCATCTATAAATATAACGGGAAGCACGATTTTTTGTCTACTTAATACAGTATAGAAACCTCATACACACAGTTTACAGAAGTGGAACCATCTGAGCTGTTTTTATTACTAAACCTAGAATCATTTAGTTTTTAAGTTTCCCACAACTGCAGAAATTACTGCACAACTTTTTCAATTTAATGTCACTTAATGTTGTTGATTTGTAAAACACATAAAGACCATGGAATCAATCTCCCATTTACAGTTTCCAACTTAATTGAGGGGACTTGGCATTGTAGTTAATTATGTTTCTGGTACATCTATGAATTTATATAATGTCCTATCTTTGATTGCTTAAATAAATGTAGCCCAAATGGAAGAAATGTTAAAAGGATTTGGTTAGGTTTTTCTCCCAACATATTTTCCAGTTCTTAATATTGGAATATCTCCTTTATAAACAAAAGGAACATTTCTTAAGCAGACATATTAATGAAGCAAATTTATTTTGGGCTAATTTTTAATATAATCCAGTTCTTTTCTAATAATTCATAATATTAGAGGAAGTCATAGCAGTATGTTAAAAAAGAAGAAAGTATGGTCTGGTAATACTAAAAAGAGTAACAAAATCCCAGTTGTATAGACAGTATGAAGCCCAAATGAGTAAGAGTAGTAGGAGTATTTTACTCTTTTTACTGATGATAAGATTATGGTCAAGATATTTAGAATTTTGTCATGTTAAAATTATCCTGTTCTTATAAAAACTTACACCAAGTCTATGGAGAACATAGATATTAATATTATAGAATAATAGAGAAGAAAATATTTATAGAGCTATTTTGAGTACTTGAGAAATTAAAAGATATTTTGGTTCCTTCAGCCTTTTGGAGTCTCAGTTAGTAGAGGAAAGTGGACAAATACATTTGGTACCAGAAAAAAATGAGGGTTGGAATACTGTTTTACAAAGGATGCTTAATTTTTTTTTTTTTTTTTAATAAGGGAAATTAAGTGTCAACATGAAAAGAATGAGGGATCAGGCAGTGAAAATATTTCAGGGCAGGGTTTCCAGGTCAGAGAAAGCAACACTTACAGAGGACCTGACACATAATTTGACTGATTGCTTTCTAGGGACACCTAGAGTTTGTTTGCTGTGACTTTAGAAGGATGAGCAGGGGTATAGTGTTAGAATATGATATTGAGGAAGGAATAAGAATGGGTGGAGTTAGGAATGTTAGAGACTTCTGCGAAAAGACAGCAAAAGAAGTTGAGCAGAATCAGAATGGTTGTTAGGAGACATCTGATAACTGGATTGAATGCAAAAACATGGGCTTGGATAAGGTCACCTGGATTTAGTATAAAAATAGAAATGAAAATAAAGCAATGGAACAATCCTTGAAACATTTCTTTGAAAGTTCAATGCTGAGGACAGGAGAGTAAAGGGAAGTGACTAGCAAGAAAGGAGGAAAGGTAAGAGAAAAATTATATTTGGGGAGTGGGGAGTATTTATATAAAGAAGGTGTGGGTTTTTGAGAAGTGAGGTTTTCTGATCCTGAAAAAGTAAAATTTGAATTTTAATGAATTGGAAAGATAATATAGAAAAAGAAATCAGGAACACAGAGAATACATAATTTTTTCAGCCTTTTTCCCCCTTATAAACTTAAGCAAAAAATAGGGACAGTATTAGGAATAGGATACTGGGTGGCAAGAGAAATTAATCTTGTTTTGTTTTGTTTTGTCTTTATTTTTTTTTAAGATTGTTATATATTTATTTGACAGACAGAGATCACAAGTAGGCAGAGAGGCTGGCAGAGAGAGAGGAAGGGAAGCAGGCTCCCTACTGAGCAGAGAGCCCAATGAGCGACTGGATCCCAGAACCCTGAGATCCTGATCTGAGCCAAAGGCAGAGGCTTTAACCCACTGAGCCACCCAGGTGCCCCAGAAATTTGTTTTGGTAGTAGAAAAACTGCTACACATTTTTGTGTATTGAAAGGACCATTATGTGGAAGTGTGTAAAAAATAAACCCAACAACTAATGATGAAGAATAGAAGAGAGGGATTACTGGAGAAAATTCCTGAATTACATTATAGAAAAAGGGATCTGAGGCATACATGAAGCAATTACGTTAGATAAGATGTTGAATATTTCTGTTGTAAAGAGGTGAAAACCAGATTCTGTGGATATAGATACAAAGAAGGGTATTTTTTGGAGTAAAAAGCACATGTAATTTCTCTTTTGATTGCTTTTATTTTCTCATGGAAAAATAAAGTAATGCATTAGCTGATGTGGTTAATCATCCCTGAGAGGGTGAAGGTAAAGTGGAGACATGTAGTAGGATTACTGCGCAGAACTAAAGACACCCGTGGGTCTAGTGATTATGACTAAATTAGAACCAGATGTGAGCACTGAGAGATTTTTAATGGAGGCTTAAGAATATAGCCATTAAAAAGTAGGAAGTGGGGGGCGCCTGGGTGGCTCAGTGGGTTAAAGCCTCTGCCTTCAGCTCAGGTCATGATCCCAGGGTCCTGGGATCGAGCCCCACATCGGGCTCTCTGCTCAGTAGGGAGCCTGCTTCCCCCCTCCCCTTTCTCTCTGCCTACTTGTGATCTCTATCAAATAAATAAATATTTAAAAAAAAAAAGTAGGAAGTGGGGCTATATGAAGAAAAGATAGAAAATTATAAAGGAGGAATCAATGGATTGGAGTTCTTAGTGAGGTAAAATAGTGGGTTCTAGCTGGAAGTATAAAAACTGGTGCTCCGAAGGTGTGCTATTTGATATTTAGGTTATAAAATAGGTACAGTTACTGATAATGACAACTTCTAGGTTAAGACCATTAAAGATTATGACTCAGATATGACTCAGAATCCTCATGTGAGTCACAGTGTGATAAAATTAATTAACTGAATACTGAAATCACCAACAATTTGGTCAGAAGGAAAGAGGAAGAGACAGAGACTGAGCCATTCGCTAGTGTTTCAAGGAGTAGGAAAGAGCACCTATAGACCACAAGAATTTTTACAGATTTGTAAACGAATGTCATGATCTGCAATGGAGCTGCAGAGGTTTTTTTCCCTCTAGTCTTTTAAGATTTTTCTTTGTCCTTGATTTTCTGTGAATTGATTATGAAATGTGTTGTTGTATATTTTAGGGTATTTCCTGATTCGTGTTTTCTAAGTTTCATAGATCTGTGGTTGGGGATCACCACCTTGGGGAATTTGGGGAAATTCTTAGTCACCGTTGCTCCAAATATTCCTTTATTCTGGTATGTCCCATTACATGTATTTTAAAACTTTTGTAAATACCCCCTACTGTTCTTGGATATTCTGTTCTGATATTTTCATTCTTTTTTTTCTATTTGTATTTGGAAGTTATGGAAGTTTCTATTGACATTTCTTCAAATTCACTGATTGATGAGCCCCTCAAAGGCAGTCTTTCTTTTCTTTGTGTTATCTGATTTCTTTCTGATTCTTTTTAAGAGTTTCCGTCTCTCTCCTTAAATTACTCACTTGTTTTTGTATGTTATTTTCTTTGTCCATTAGAGTCCTTAGCATTTTAATCAGTGCTGTTTTAAGTTCCCAGTCTGATAATTCCAACATGTCTGCCACATCTAAGTTTAGTTCAGACATTGGATTTCTCTCTTCAAACTGTATTTTCAGCCTTTTAGTATGTCTTGTAATTTTTTGTTGAAAGTTGGACATGATATACTGAATAAAAGGAACTGAGGTAAATAGCCTTAGTATGAAGTTTTATATGTATCTGGCTAGAGATTAGGCTGCATTTACTATTCACTCTATCTGTAGATTTTAAAGGTTAGAATTCCCTTTGGTGTACTTGTTTCCATCTCCTCTGTAGTCTTTGGGATTTTTTAGAGATTTCTTTTTAACATGTGAGATACATAGTTTATTCCCTAGTATCCCCCATTACTACACAGTTTTACTGTACCCTCATTACTACACAGTTTTACTGTAAAGCAGTGGTAAGGTATGGGTGGAGGGGAGGCATTTATAGTCCTATGATTAGGTTTCAGTCTTTTAGTGAACTTATGTCCTGTGTTGTGGCCTGTGAATGTGCTGCTCAATTTTGTTTTATTTGTTCCCACTTCAGTGAGAAAGATGGCAAGTTTGGACTGGAACTTGATATTTATTCTCATCTAGGTCGGCTAGGCTCTGATAATATCATAGTTGGTTAGGCCTATTAAAATAGTTACTCTTGCGGTGCCTGGGTGGCTCAGTGGGTTAGGCATCTTATACTCTTGATTTCAGCTCAGGTCATGATCTCATGGTTGTGAAATTAGGCCCCAGGTTGGGCTCCATGTTCACCACAGTGTCTGCCTGAGAATCTCTCTCCCCCTCCCTCTGCCCCTCTGCCTGCTTACACACACACTCTCTCTTTAAAATAAATACAATCTTTTTTTTTAATTTTTTAAAAAAATCTTTTTAAAAAATATTATATTTATTTATTTGAGAGAGAGACAGTGAGAAAGAGCATGAACAAGGAGAAGGTCAGAGGGAGAAGCAGACCCCCCATGGGGCTGGGAGCCCGATGTGGGACTCGATCCTGGGACTCCAGGACCATGACCTGAGCTGAAGGCAGTTGCTTAACCAACTGAGCCACCGAGGCACCCTAAAATAAATACAATCTTTTTAAAAAATTTACTCTTGAGGTCAGATGATCTTAAGAAAAATGGAATGATCTGGGTAAATTTCAAAATGTTTACTTTCTTCTCCCCTTGCTGGAAGCAAGGACTTTTTCCTGGTCATCACAGAATCTGGAAGGGCTCCTGGAGGTAAGATTCATGAAAATGTGGGCCTCTCTGTAACTGTGCCCTCCTAGAGTTTATCTCTCAAATGAGTCCACACTTAGCCTTCAGCAATTTAACAATTACAGTTTAGATTTT
This sequence comes from Taxidea taxus jeffersonii, assembly GCA_003697995.1. Classification (NCBI taxonomy): domain Eukaryota; kingdom Metazoa; phylum Chordata; class Mammalia; order Carnivora; family Mustelidae; genus Taxidea; species Taxidea taxus. The sequence goes on along the minus strand of ML109878.1, from coordinate 99,644 downwards.
TCTACCCTGATACTTGTGCCATTGGAGTTTTCTCCTCCTTTACTTCTGCTCCAAGAAACTGTGATTCTTTGTATTCACCTGTCTCTTCAATTTTGGGGGCAGTGGTTTGCACTGTGACCTTAGTTCTCTGATAGATCAAAAAGAATTATTGATTTTCAGTTTATTCAGTCTTTTCTCTTCTCTTGTGTGTGGACAGAAGTGACAACTTCCAATTCCTTTTATAGCAGACTAGATATTGAAAGTTATATGAAGGTTTTTAAGAAGAATCAAAGAATAAGATGTGAAACGTGCAATTATAATTAAGTATTAGTTCAATCTAATATTGTATGAAGTGTGAGAGAAAACTATATATCAAGTCAACCAATATGTTGCCTCTCTCTGGTGCAGTATCTAACAATGGGAAAATATTTTTAAAAAGAAGTAAATACTATAGAACACATGATATTTGGTTTACTTATAGGAGTGTTGAATAGAATATATGTATATTACAAATAACTAATTTAAATTATGTATTTCTAACTTGGACATGTAATTTGCTATTAAGGATATAATTGAATTTTAAGACAGTGTCTCAGCAAGCCTAGCCAATTTCCTTCACAGATCAGTAATCCTATCCAATGGTTCCAACAGCTGTACTATAAATATTGGAGGAGGTCACTATCCATCATGGGTGCATTTATATTGAGAGGGCTCCTGGGTCATGATATGGAATCCATGTCAACATCTGTGAGGAATGCCAAACACACATTTTTGGAATATCATGAACAACACTGGAAAAAATATGGGTAGGCTGTAAAGATGATAGAATCTTAAAAAGTACTATAATAGGAAAAAACTGCAAACCTGGCAAAAACACATTACGCTTTAGCAAAGCACAGATACACTGTTTAGCTCAGCTGGAATCTTTAGTTACTGCCTTAGGCAGCTACAATACTAAAATGAACAAATATTTTTGTGGGCCTGTTGAGATATGGAATGGACTGAGTGAGAAGAGGACAGAAATTAAGGAATGAAGGTGCTGAGAGAGGGAATCATAAAGGATAAGAAAAACAATGCTATGGCTTTAGCAGAGTAGACAACATAAAAGGCTTGTAGCTATTAGACACCACCTAGAATTTTATATACGCCAAACTCAGGTTTTTAGGAGGTTAGACAAATGATCAGTATGATATAATGAAGAGATTTCTCATTCTGTACACTGTGATCATAATTTTTACAGCATGTCTCTGGAAATGACATCATTTGTAAACATGCTTCTGAGAGCTACTTGTCAATAAACAGAGTTTCTTTCATCTAACTTTTTAATCTACTGGTTATATACCATACCTTACATTTTTCTTATAGCTGCATGAACACTTTTAACTTACAAGTAAATATATAAGTTGCTGTAACACTGTACTTTTGGTCATTTTTCATTTTGCCGCCCTCATTACCTGTAAGTATATTATATTAGTAAGCAATTGCCAGCAATTTGCTTTAAACACTAAGTCATTGTTCAGTTAAAAAGATAAGATAAGTTACATGTTCAACCTGAAAACACAAGGCTGCAAATGAGAGACAAAATACTTCCTACACTAGTTCCTAAATTCCAAATCCTGGCCAGAGCCTTTGGAAACAATGAAGGAAAACATTGTGGTGGTTGTAAAACAGTGTCTTTTGGGAACAGGAAGATTATACAAATGGAAGGAAATAATGTCAAAGAAGTGATGGTACTTTGCAAGCAACAACTTTGTTTCAGTATATAGAACATTTAATTGAGATTTTAGTTCATAAAAATGAATGTGGAATATTTGTACACTGAGTTTGTAGCTATATTGTCTGCTTTCACTGGAAATTGAGATTTATTAGGAGTCAAAACTTTACACAGATTTAAGCAGACTTAGGGGAAAGAAATTAGAGGGTAAGGTTGAAAAAATGTGGACTTCAAAAGAAGAAAGGAATATGTTATTTGATTGGAGTATGGCCTCAAGATTCAAAGCTGGGTAAATATTATAGGCAAAAGGAAATTAGGTGCTTTAAATCTTTTTAGTATTTTGCTGAGCAGAAAATAAGAGTTTCAGTTTGGATAATATAGATCCAGTCTAGTCAAGTTAGGGGATGATAGAATTTTCTTTTTAAAACTAAACAATTTAACAAAAACTCCAATAGTCTCTTGCTCAGACAATATTGTAAATCCATTTTGAATAAGACTCAAGAGTAAGAGGAAATCTCCTTAAAATAGGATAGCTTCATGACAGTGGTATGTTTGTCAATTCTGAAATCACATTCGGAGTAAATCCATTGATGGGATCATTGCTATAATTTTTACATTATAACTCAGATGTAGACATCAAATTTTTTGTTATTTAGTTGTAGAAGTAAAGCATGCCATCTACTTATTCATTCATTCATTGACCCATTATATGATTTGTACATCTGTGATTATTTTCAAGCTAAACCATATAAGGAATATAGAGTTATTTTTCTAGCAAATAAAAAATAGCATTCATTTTATTTTGGCTGTTCTGCATACTTCAATAGATGGCAAAGACAATAAAAACAGCTAAGTGACTCCTACAGGAGAGGCAGCTTAAGAAATATTAGTAAAGAGAATAAAAGTAAAATCTGTGCTCATGTCCCTAGTTCCCAAGAATTATTTCACAAGTTTCTCCAGTTAATTTTTATTTATAGAATACTAAAAAGAAGAGTGTGCCCACTAAGTGAGAGCTGCTTTTTCCAAAATTACTTACATGAAGGCAGCATTTTATTTCCTTCCTTCCTTCCTTCCTTCCTTCTCTTTCTTTCTTTTTTTCTTTCAAGATTTATTTATTTGAGAGAGAGAGAGAGAGAGCTTGCATGAGTTGGTCAAAGGCTAAAGGAAGAGATCTTAAACAGACTCCCTGCTGAGCACAGAACCTAAGGCAAGGCTTGATTTCAAGACCCACAAGATCATGACTTGAGCCAAAACCTAGAGGGGCATGCTTAACCAACTGAGCCACTCAGGTGCCCCAAGCAACTTTCCTAAATTATTTTTTGCAAGTAGGAAACTTAAATCCAAACCCTGAAGAAAGGACTTAGCCATTTTGTAGAATCTTACAACAAATTTGCGAAGAAGGTAATGCACCATTATGGTGTTAAGAAAAATATACTCAAAAGCATTAAAGTATTTATCATGATCACGTTGAACTTGAAGCCAGGTTTACCAGATAGATAGATCTGTTGCTATAAATAGTTTATATAAAAGTTCTCTATAGCTCTGAAGTAAGTGTTAGAAAAAAACAGCAATAATTGTTATCATGCATTTTATACTTATTTTTGCAATTGTAGTGCAAGTCCTTGTGACAAAGTAGTGACTTGTTTTCTCATTTCTATCCTACTTCACTGCTCTTTTTACTTAAGTGGTTCCTTTCACACTACTGATACAATGTGGCAGGTGTCCAGTATGAATCATAGCCCAGCTTCCAGATTTCAGGCCCTATCATTTTCTGTTTCTCCATGTCTGCCTTTCCTGGGCACCAGAGCTAAGCTCATGCCCTAGTCAATTACTTTTATTCCCCACATGCCATCAAAATGCAATTTACACTTTCTTTCATTTCTTGGATTACAGTTAAAACAGAATTCAATTTCATGAATATGTAATAAGAATGTTTAGTTAAAAGCAAACAAAAAACACCTCAATCATCCCCTAAGTGGAGTAAAATAGATCCATACTCCCCAAACTAAAATTTTTATTCGCTTACCACCCAGTCCTCATTAATGTCATGTGTTATTAGCCTCAAGCTCTAAAAGATTCTGGGGTCTTATGAGTGATTTCCTGGCTTTGGCTACTATGATGAACAAAATGCCTGGTATATAATAAAATATGATATATTTTAGATATAAGATTCTTTTTCATGACATCATCACCTTTCCTTTCTCCCTCCTGCGTCCCCCAGCCTCAAAATATTTTAAGCAGTTGAGTACCTTTTACTTACAAGGGCTTGTCTAGTGCTGATTGTTTTCACCCCATTTCTTGTTATGATTCAAGGTACCTCTTTATTTTTTTTGGAATTGAATACAACATAAAATACTTACAAAAAGTTTTATGTAGCAATTTAAAATTAATATCTATTTTTTATTAACTAGTATAAAAATCCATTGATTTGTTTTTGTTTTAAAGCATGATTTTAGACAAAATATTGCATTTAAACTAATTTTATCTTTCTCTTTTTTATTACAAAACATTAACCATATAATGTAAATAATATTGTGCCTATAGGAGACATAAATTTATAATTACATTAGTAACCACTGCCCTGTCAGGTGATGGGAATCACTAGTTCAAGGAACTCATTCAAATAGTATTATAAATATCTTGCAAAATTTATTTAAATTCATGCCCAGGGCCAAAGGATTTTACTACGGTAGATTAAAATAGCATTATTTCAAAATAAGGAAGTGATTATTTTGAATGAGGAAAGCCTGTTTGTGTGATTTTCTACATGAACTCAAGTTAAAACAATCTTGTTTTCTTTTTCTTTATCTGAATACAAAGGGTGAGTATTAAGATCATCATACTGTTGTGTCTGTAAGTGAATAAAGGAAATATGATCTTAAAGATAAGCAGCCTCTTTAGTAAAGCACAGTGTTTTATACTGTTCAACTTTATACACCTCCAATCATGTGAAAAAAAACAAGCCAAAACACACCTAGACACAGAAGAAAAATTTAAAACAAAATACAGTGTATTAAATTGAAACACACACACACACACACACACACACACACACACAATTCTATTGATTCTTTTTTGTGCAAAAAGTTCCAGAAGCAGAGTTTGATTAATTATGATTACCTGTAACTTCACTGTATAAGACCTTTTGAAAGCTTCATAGTAACAGCTACTAAGTTTTCTGCAACTTATTTTTATGGACCCTTCTTTGTTTTCAGTGGTTGTTATTGAATTGAATGCGATTTAGCTGAAAATGGGCTAAACCTGATTTCACAAAATCTGTATATTATTCCCAGCCTGCCATACCAAAATAGCCTAGCTGTAGATCTAATTTTGGAAGCATAAAATTGACTTCTGAAAATATAGTTAATGATCTTGTGCCTCTGTGAATGTCCAATTTATAGACTGTTCACTGGGTAAATGAGATATATATTTTTTTCTCAAATATTTGCAATCTGGAAGCTGGACAAATTCTGTGTTTGGAATATTTCATATAAGTTCATTTTGATACTGGTAAAACAGGGAATCTAGAAATGATGAGATTGATTCTCATTCATATTCATAGTTTTTATTTTTTGAGAAAATTTATATTTATTTCACTAAACTGTAATAGCTCAGATGCCATATTTGAAATAAAGGGTGGTAAAATTTGCTTTCCCCAAAATGAGAAAATGGCTTAGTATGTGCTATGACAGCACTGATATTGATGTTTATAGACTGACTTTTTTATAATATTAACCAAAGTTACTGTATATTTGTTTTGAGATATGGGGCAATTAAAATTTTCCTGGCTTATTGAGGAAATGATCAATAAATTAAACCAATTTAGAGGTGCCTGGGTCACTCAGTGGGTTAAGCCTCTGCCTTCGGCTCAGGTCATGATCTTGGGATCCTGGAATTGAGCCCTGCATCAGGGTCTCTGCTCCGCAGGGAGCCTACTTCCCCCTCCCTCTCTGCCTGCCTCTCTGCTTATTTGTGATCTCTGTCTGTCCAATAAATAAATAAAATATTTAAAAAATAAATTAAATCAATTTAAATATTTTGTATAGAATGGTTAATATTGAACTTTGTAGCAAAAACAGCTGTTGTGACTAAAATATTACATGCATTTTTCTTAATTTTTAACCAAGTAAGAAGTTAAATTCAGATGTAAGAATTAAAAAAATAATTGTAACCACTATTTCATTGGGGGAACATCTAAATATGAATCCTGTTAAGATCACATGCATATTAATTGACCATATTGTCCTGATGTCATAGCCTTTATCTCCTTTTTTGCTTATTGCTAAGAGTATCCCTTGGTCACTGCTCCCAATTTGACTTTCTCATTCTCTGATTATTCCTCTTCTTAATTATGTAACTGAAGGCTTACTGTGTTACTATATTTTTTATTCTTTTTCTCTTTTGTCTTCTGTTTCTCTTCTTTTTAAAATTTGTTATTCTCCTCTGTATGTTCTTCCTCCTCCTTCTTTATTTTCCTCTTTTTCTCTTTCTGTTTCTATCTCTGGCTCCTGTTTTGTTTTTCCATCCTCCCCGTTAAGTATGTCTCTAAAGCTCTGTGGTCAGCCTCTTGTTTTTCTCTCTTGAGAAGCACGATGGTTTGTCAATTGGTTGAGAATGTATCTTGTAATCAGACCACCTCTATTTGAATTCTAGTGCTACCACTTACAGGTTTTATGGCCTGGGCATTTCCCACAACCCTTATGCACCTCATTCTTTTATCTGAAAAATGACACAAATAACAGTGCCCATTTTAAGAGCACTGTTGACAGAGATTATACACCATTATACATAAAGCACTTAGAAGAATGCCTGGGACTGGGGCGCCTGGGTGGCTCAGTGGGTTAAGCCTCTGCCTTCGGCTCAGGTCATGATTTCAGGGTCCTGGGATCAAGCCCCACGTTGGGCTCTCTGCTCGGCGGGGAGCCTGCTTCCCCCCTCTCTCTCTACCTGCCTCTCTGCCTGCTTGTGATCTCTCTTTCTCTATCTGTGTCAAATAAATAAATAAAATCTTAAAAAAAAAAAAAAGAATGCCTGGGACATAGTAAGTCCTACATAGTATTGATTTTGTTTCAGTTTTTATTGATGTATAAGTGAAAGGTGATATCCTTTTAGTTTCAGATGTCCATTGTAGTGATAGGATATTTGTGTATATTTCAAAATGATCCTCACAATAAGTTTAGTTACCATCTGTCACCATACAAAGTCATTATAGTATTATTGACTATACTCCCCATGCTGTACATTGCATCTGCATGACTTATTCATTTCATAACCAGCAGTTTGTATGTCTTAATCCCCTTCTCTTATATTGCTCATCCCCCAGCCCCTCCCACTCTGGTAACCACAAGGTTGTTTCTTATATTTATGAGTCTGTTTCTGTTTTATTTGTTGGCTTCTTTTGTTTTAGATTTCTCATGTGAATCATATGGTATTTTCTTTCTCTGTCTTATTTCACTCAGCATAATACCCTCTAAAAAGTCCATCTGTGCTGTCCCGCATGATAAGATCCCATTCTTTTTTTTATGGATGAGTAATATTCCATTGTAAATATCTATACCACATCTACTTTACCCATTCATCTGTCCAGGACACTTAGGTTATTTCCATATTTTGGTTATTTTAAATAATGCCACATTTAATGTGAGGGTATATATTTCCTAAAATCAGTGTTTTAGTTTTTCTATTCTATAATTATTATATATATAATTATATTATTATTAGCTCTATTTTTCAGTTTTAATATATTTTAATATTCTCCTTTTTATTCAAATCACAGAGGGAATATTTGTTGTTTTATCTTAGAGCGTGTTACTCTTTTCATTTGAAAAAGACAGGATTACTAGAATCCCCATTCATAAGGAGAGGAAATCCCTTCCATTTTAGAATGACTTGCTTGAGATATAAATAGTTCCCTTGAATTTAAGCATTTCCCTACCAAAGTTAAGGTAAACTAAGTGTCACCAGGTAAAATATAGCATGTTGTCAAAATACTGTCAATTTCAAACAACTCAGTACTATAAAGTGATTAAAATCCATACTGAAAGTAAGTACTATAAGATTATAAAACAAGTTCCTCCACTTGCATAGCCATAGTACTATGATCCTTTATGTTCAAGGTATTTCTGGTTTTTCATTGTCTTCAGTGTGTCCTATATGTGCTTACAAGCATTCCACTGGTGAATGTCTATATCAAGAATTCTCAGTGAGGGATGATTTTGTCCCTCCAGGGACATGTGACAATGTTTGGAGATAATTTCGTTGTCACAAATGGGGTGCTGGAAGGGTGCTCTTAGAATCTAATAGATATAAGCCAGGGCTGCTCAATATCCTACAATACACAGGACAGTAAACCACAATAAAATTTCCAGTTCAAAATGTCAATTGTGGTGAGAGTGAGAAACCCTAATGTAAATCATTCTTTATTGCTCATGTCTGCTCCCTCAACATCCACTCCTGCAGAGACCTTCTGTGAGAATGTTTTCCTGCCTGTGCTGCTCTCCTCTACTGATTTCCAGCTTGTATAAACTTCAGGGTAAACTGAATGGCACTAGATTTCTCTCAGACTCTTCTTTACCAGAGACTCACTGCATTTAATTTGGAAATGGGTGATTGCCTCTCCATCTAAAGAGCTTTTGATGTAGTCCTTAAGAGCAGACAGCATGATCACCTTTTCATCTTCCTGGAAACTTGTAATTTTTACAACCCTGAAAACTGTAATCAAATGTCCCCTCTTGGATATATAAAAATCAGTGAATGTTGGTCACATACAATTCAACACAGATATGAAGATGCAAGTGGGCTGCCAAATCATTACTACTTCAGACTTAGCAAAATTTGAATCTTAGTTGAGACACAGTCATGGCCAGGCAACTGTGAAAGTATTATTAAATTTTCAGCAATTCACTTGACTTTTGTCTGAGGTAAATTATTTTGTAGATATCAAGTAGATTTTAGTTTAATAATATCAAGGAAAGCTTTGTTGACATCACTCATCATTCAGTGTCTTCATTCATAAGGGTATGAATAATTTGTTAACTTTTACTGTTTTGAAGATTAAATTAAATAGCACACTAAAGCAGCGAGCCCTGAATTTACATATAGAAAATGCTGAATGGTACTTATTTTTAATATAATTACTTCACTATTCTAATCAAGACCAGAGAGTCTCTTGGTATTTTTTTGTTGTTCTTCATAGTTCCTTACAAAGTATTAATATGCATGCTGATTGGTCTTGTAACATCTTTAATCCTTAAAAATAACTCCACTGACCTCTCATTTTCTTCCAGCTAGTAACTAATTCATCAGCTAACACTCATAGTCAAAGTTTTTGAACAGTTGTCCACAGATATATCCAATTTCTCGTTTCTCATTTTTTTTTCATGTCACGAGAATTTGTTTTCTACTCCATATTTATGCAATAATCTTGTTGATATGGACACCCATCATTCCATGTTGTTGGGCCCAATGCAACCTTAATGCATTTAACTTACTTAAACTCTGATGTAACTGCTACAGAGGGGCCATCTGATTTTCTGAAGATACATTCTTCTCTGGATTTCAGTTACACCACATGCTGTGGGGGTTTTTGTTTGGTTTTGTTTTGGCTTTCCTCCCAGTCCTATAGTCATCCCTCCTCCTCTCTCACAGTTTATCTTTGTTAAATCTCTTTTCTCTGTATTCAGTTACCTTATCCCCATGTCATTCCAGTGTCTTTATATTACAGGTAGTATGCTGCCAACCTTCAAGCCTCTCTTGGTTGTCAGTTACCTAACAACGTAATAACATCTTTATCAGAGACAATGTGAACCAAACAAATTTCTAACAGAATGCTATTTCTAAATATTCTTCAAGTATCATTGAATGGAATCTCCATGATGTCTCTTGTTCAGGGAGTAACCCTTATGATTATTTGTGATCTTTCCCTCATCTTTCATTTCTGAGTCCATTATCTTATAAAAGGGTAAAATATTTCTTCATTTTCTTTTTCCTTTGTCTTTACATGAATCCTTTCATTATCATCTGTCTACTAGACCATTGCTTTACCTTGTATCTTCAGCTTATAATGTTAGCTTTGTCTGGTCAGATCTCACTAAGTAAAAGGTATTATTATTATTATTTTTTAAGGATTTTATTTATTTATTTGAGAGAGAGAGAAAACATGAAAGATGAGAAGGTCAGAGGGAGAAGCAGACTCCCCATGGAGCTGGGAGCCTGATGTGGGGCTCGATCCCAGGACTCCAGGATCATGACCTGAGCCGAAGGCAGTCGCTCAACCAACTGAGCCACCCAGGCGCCCCTTAAAGGTATTATTTTTTTAAGATTTTATTTATTTATTTCACAGAGAGAAATAGCAAGAGAGGGAACACAAGCAGGGAGAGTGGAAGAGTAAGAAGCAGGCTTCCCACTCAGCAGGGAGCCTGACAGAGGACTCCATCCCAGGACTCTGGGATCATGACCTGAGCTGAATGACTTAGCCACCCAGGTATCCCAAAAGGAAAAAGTTTTCAAGAATAAAATAAGCCATATTATCCTGAGCATATGAATCTTCAAAAATTGCCATTTATAACTAAATGCAAACTGTTTTACTGTATACAAAAAAAATTCTACATGGGTAGACCTGCCTCTTTCATTTGCCTCATTTCTGTCTCTTCTTCTACTTACTAAGATTTGGTCTACTAAATTCCATTCAGTTTTCCTATGTGGCATGATGTTTCCTCCTTCCACTCTTATATCCATACCGTTCCATCTACTTGGAATACATTTTCCTTCATAGCTCACATCATTGATGTATTGTGTCTTATTAGGGGGTGCCTGGTTGCCTCATTTGGAGGGATATGTGACTTTTGATCTTGGGCTTGTTGGTTCAAGCCCTATGTTGGGAGTAGATATTAATTGACTAAATAAAAATTTTAAAAAATTGTCTTCTTAGTTTCAATTTGTTATCTACAGAAAGCCTTCTCCAACCACCATATCTAAATAATCCTCCACCCAGCTAATTTTCACATCTGCACTTTTTCTTTTCGGCATCAGAGTGAAGCATCATGTGTTGTATTTACATGTATATTTCTGTGTTTACTTACTTACTTCTGTATATATTTCCTACTTTAGGCTATAAGTTCCATGAATTATGAATTAGGTTTAGTTTGTTTACCTGTGTATATCCAACTCCTAGTAATGTGCCTGATCAGCTTCAAACGTTAAGATAAATATGTATTTTAATAAATAAATTAGCAATCTTACAAGTGCTTCAGAGATAAAAATAATTTACTCTTCTTAAAAATCTTTTTGTGAAATATTAGATAATCTAGGAAGAGCTCATGAAAAAACACCAAAACAATAATAACAAGATTAGGGGTCACTGCACTTTCAAACTCATTCTTATTACCTGATACCTTGTAAGATAACACTTTGAAATATGTTATACTCCCTCTTGGTACTTAGGTCAGACAAATAGAATGGGTTATTTTTCCATCACTGTTTTCTTTTTATTCTTCATTACCTGATGTATTTCATGTCTTTCTGAAGATTTGTGTCTATTAATAACACACTCCTGCTTCTTCAGAAATACAGAGAAACCTGATTAGCTCTCATATGATAATTTTTTGACATTGTCAATGTATAACAATGTCACAACTAGTAATACTACATTTTATAGATTTGAAAACTATGACAAGAGATAAGTTATTTAATCTGGATAGTCAGATTATTAATTGGTAAATGATTAAATGATTTTAGACTGTTTTAGCTATTTTTTAAGAAAGTATTTGATAGTTTGGTTTTAGGATTTAGAAGTGGTAATTTTCTTCAGATCATTAAATCCATCAATCTGAACATGTATGCAATCAGAATATAAACAAGTCAGAGATTGTCATTGAAAAGCTGCAGTACCATGTTAAAGAATTCTTTATAGTGCTACTCAGTTTTATACCTGGCACAAACACTCTGGTTGTGGTATATTACAGAGAATGCTTGGTGTGTTGGGAAATATTTGTACTGGTTTTCAGATTTTGTTGAGTTTATCAGGAAGGTATCAATGAATGGAAAATTCACATTTCAGGGAACAACTGCCATAGATTAATAGTTACTTCACCACTGTTCATTAGATCAAATCTCTTGGACACCTCAGGGGCTCAGTCAGAGGTGCTTAAGAGGCTGCTTTTGGCTCAGGTCATGATCCCAGGGTCCTGGGATTGAGCCCCACGTCCGGCTCCCTGCTCAGTGTGGAGCCTGCCTTTTCCTCTCCATTTGCTGCTCTGCCTACTTGTGCTCTCTATGTCTCTGTCAAATAAATAAATAGAATCTTAAAAAAAATCTCTTTAGTTAAAATCTGTAAATGCTGTAACAGGAATAAAAATGAAGACCCCATCAATTATCAAGACCTGTTATTTTATTTTCTTGTATCATTGTGCATCTCTAAACTTCTCTCCTTCCCTAGAACCACTAGCACAGCTCAGCACAACATCCTCTCAGAATGCTCAGTAAGAGTAAGCAGAAATTAGTCAGAGTTCTGCCTGCCAGATTTCTGGGCATCTTCATTCCCCATACTTAGGTGTGACTTTCAGTGTCACAGTGATCATCTAGAAAGTAAGAATAATACTGGCAACTAAATATTTGGGATGTTTTCAGGATTAAAAACTATATAGAAGAATACTTGGATCAAAGTAGACACTCTCTTTTTACTATTATTACTGAATTTACTGATCTTCCAGTTTCCAGTCTTGTTCCTTTTCAATGCAGACTTCTCATTTTATACTCTTTTGAAGTCCAATCAAGGTGCTTTCACATAGATAGATAGACTGATCTATATGTATCTTGTTTTCAAGGTGCATTTTTTCCCTCTGAGAATGTGGTATTCATAATTTTGATGAGACCAATTAAGAAGCTAGAGATGCAGAAGTATCTTTAACTCTCTGATCATAGACTAGCATTATGGCTTGGTAAAATGAGTATTGAGGGGTTCCTGGGTGGTTCAATCAATTAAGCGTCTGCCTTCAGCTCAGGTCATGATCCCAGGGTTCTGAGATTGAGCTCCACGTTGGGATCCCTGCTCAGTGAGGAACCTAATTCTCCCTCTGCCCTTCCCCCTGTTCTTGCCCCCCCCACACCCCCTCAAATAAATAAACAAAAATCTTAAAAAAAAAGACTATGTCAGCATGGCCACTCTGATGTTCGCACCATGTTCTTTACTTTTGAGACCTACTCAAGATGACAGATAGCTCAGAGGTGCCTAAGCCTTCAGAATCCTTGCTGCATTCCCAGACTCCCACAGGCTTCTTTTCCCGTGATATGGAAAGATAATGAATATAGTAGAAGGGAAAAATAGGAGAAGTATGAATTCCAAGGTTTTAATTCCTTTTCCTGGGGTAAAGATGGTCTTCCAATCTGATGAAAACATTAGGTACAAATTTACTGATTTTTCTCATGACTCAGGTAGCCACTGAAATCCACTGAAAATATATTTTGTAATTGTGCTACCCTTGTGTTGATGTTTTTAAATTGAGAGTTAGAATTCAGAACCTCAGAAGGATAACTATTACTCTCTGGATTGTAGCTAGCTTCATATAAAGATGATTACAACTGAATTTTAAAGCAAGTAAAACCTACATGGAAATGCATTTATTCTTTACTGATCATACACTCCTTCATTTTTTTTCATTGAGAACCTCTTTTCATATATATAACTAGTACATTACACCATTTATTATCCATGTCTTTATTAAAAATAATGTATATAACATTCTATTAATTTTTCTGTGTTTATTTTTATTATTACACCCTGAGTTTTTAATGTATCTTCACACAATTAGCAATTATGATATAATGTCTAGTTTTTTTTTTTTAAGATTTTATTTATTCATTAGTTAGAGAGAGAGCGCGCACAGGCAGACAGAGAGGTAGGCAGAGGGAGAAGCAGGCTTCCCGCCGAGCAAGGAGCCCGATGTGGGACTCGATCCCAGGACGCTGGGATCATGACCTGAGCCGAAGGCAGCTGCCCAACCAACTGAGCCACCCAGGCATCCCTATAATGTCTAGTTTTAAGATAAACATTTATGTAGAGTGAATTAAAATTAAGGAAAAAAGGTTTTGAAAGTGATAGTATATATACATTTAGATATAGCAATATACAAAGCATGTAACAGCATAAAAGGTGTATATAAAAGGAATTATTAATAGGTGATACCTAAGTGAAAGGATAAAGAAAGGAAGATGTAGAGAGAATGCTGATGGTTTGCTTTCACTTCGTAGAATTCGTTGTGCACCCTTTCAACTAGGTTCCTTGTACAAGCTGTTCCCCAAGCTTAGGATATATTTTCTTTATAATTATTTCCCTTTCCTTTATTTAACTTCTCTTAAAGCTTATAATTTCAGCTCAGGTGTCACTTCAACAGAGAAAACTTATCTGACTCACCAGAATAGATGAAGCTTTCCTATAATATTTTCCCTCACTCCTTATATTTTTCTTTCAGAGCATTTATTATATCAGAATTTGTAATTATAGGTCTCTCTGATTGTTTAATGTATGTCATTGGCTATAGATGGTAAACTGCATGACAGCAGGAACATCATTTTCCTTTATTTTTTCTTCACTAGCAATTTATCCCTAGAAGTCGTATGAGTTTATACAGAGTGCTGAATAAATATTGGTTGAATGAATGAATGAAAGAAACAATGAAATGTTGTAGGCAGAGAAAACAGTGTAACAATGAAAGAAATGCATGTATTTCACAATGGTTTTATATTATCTCTGGGGCTTTGCAAAAACAGCTGCATAATAATGCACTGTATTGTATTTCCCTATTTACTTGTCCTCTCCCTTCATTATTGTGAACCTGTGGATAGGAACTTTGCCTTATTCATTATACCTTCAATACTCAGTATAATGTCTATAACAGTTAGAGTCAGGCAATAAGCAGAAATCATACCAATTATCTTAACAGGGAGATTTGATATAAAAAACATTAAACAGGCATCTGAGAATTGAAAAGGTTTCTAGGATGAGACTGAGGTTTCAAGTTAATAATTGCAGGAAGCAGTTATAACCCCTGTGTCAGAGGAAACAAAGACAAGGCTACGGTATTCTTAAAACTGAGAAATGGCCCCATGGATCTGGGATTCAGATCTCAGAGGATAGGGAACCAGCCAGCTATCCTGAGGAGATGTTCTGATAGTGTGTGAAACCTGAAACCTGAAATCAACTCTTTCTTGAATCAATTATCATTGCCAAGATGAGAACCATTTGCAGGGGTAATTATAGGTATAGAAAATAAAAAGGATGAAGCAAGCTCCTCCTTCCTCTGCCATTCTTTCATTCTCACTATAATATCCCATACTGGCAGAGTCTAACGGAGATCCAGCTGATAGTATACAAATGTGGTTTGCAGAGTCCCATCACCAGCATTGCTGGAATATAAAAAGGTGGATTGAAGGTGAGAGCTAATAGGTAATTATCTAGCATAGCATCCACAAATATTTTAACAACAAAAACAACCTCTGATTTTTCTTAACAAGAGGCAATTTTCATTTTGTACAAACAAAATTACTCTTCCACTCTTTTCAAAATTATACAAGTCCTCACAATCAGTCAGTAGGTCCATACCTGGGAGACAGTCACAATATCTGTCTGTAGGCTGCATTAATTGCTTCTCATATCCATTCACCATCCCCTCTGAATATTTTCTATCTATAGAAAAGAAATGTAAAATAACCACTAACAAAGATCTTTATATAAAATAATAAGAGAAAGACAGAAGGAGAAAACAAAAATATACATAAAAGTGTACATGTAGAGAAAGACACAGATAAAACAACCAAAGGAAAATATGTGTCACTGGTACAGCTGTAACTGGTCATGCACCCATAGTTGATCTGCAACCTTTCCCTGTTTCCATTGTTCTTAGATAAAAGCTTAGTAAGTCTAGTTTTACCTGCTAGAATGGCAAACATCTTCATCCCTGAAGAGACTGATTCCTTAATGGTTCTTCCTTTGTTTATTTGCTGTAATTTTGTACTAACTTTTACTATTGGACATTAAACTACTAAGAGGCACCCTGTAGAGATTCCAGACATAATCCTCCCAGACCCCTATTGAGGAACAGCAATACTATTTCCCATTGAAATTTTAATCACCCAGCCAATAGAATAAACCTCTTCTTTGCTGGTTCAAGATCATGAAACAACAATAACAAGAAACAAAACAAAAAAGCTAGTAGCTGACTGACAGTTTCAGTATCCAATTTAGTAGAACAGTATTGTGTCTTCTCTAAAAATATTCCTCTTAGGAACCAAGATCCCCAAACCAGCAGAGCTCAAACCCGTGGGAATTAAATGGGGGGAAAAATAGGGCAAGATGTTATGTGTAATCATGTGAGAAACCATTCCTATTTTTACTACTCCATTCCCAGACCAAAATATTCTGCATTGTATCTTGGTTGCTATTTCATAGGCTGTACTGCATTTTATAAGATAGAACTCCATCCTTCCTGGATGTTATCTCCTACCTGGTATACATTGGTTGAGTCTTCAAAAGGCATGTACTTATTCCACCAGGTCAATTACTGGTAGCCAATGTGTCACATGGCAAGACCTATGAATTCTACAGACACAACCCCATTGCTATAATACTCACCCTGTGAAACCTTTTCCTTTATTAAAAGCAATTGTGTACAGATCTCCATGTTGGTAAATGAGGTCATTGATAGTTCATGGATGGTAGTCATAGAAGTGGTATAGGAAGGAAATGTAATTCTTTATCTACAATATATTTCTGATCCTTTGAGTAAAAAAGCTATCTGCCTAATGATATAACTTTTCCAATGTAATCAGTCTACCAGGAAAAGGTTCCACACAGAAAAACAAGGTTTTTCAGGGCCCATGGGTAGCTCAGTCAGGTAGGCATCTGACTCTTGGTTTCAGCTCAAGTCATAGTCTCATGGTTTTAGGATTAAGCCCCACATCAGAGTCTGTGCTCAGCAGGGAGTCTGCTTGAGGATTCTCTCTCTCCCCCTCTGCAACTCTTCCCCACCCCCCATGTGTCTCTAATATAAGTAAATAAATCTTTAAAAAATGAGAAAACACTGTTTTTCTCAACTGTTAATAGGTTAGATACTTGATATAGCCTGGTGAAGGGAATTTCTATACTTAGATCACTAACATTATGATATTTTTTAATTGGGTTCATTGTGTAAGCACAAATGACTGATGGCTGAATAAAGAAACTGTGTGCACAAGTATATGTCATCTTGTCCACCTTTTATTGAAGGACTTCTCTGCAGAGGATAACCTGTGGGAAGTATATACATGGAATGCAAATATCTTCACAATCTCTGATAATTCTGGGACTCCCATCCCAATATTTCTTTCTCAGACTTCCTTGCTACCAATCTCCCAATCCTATTCAAGTCCTGATCATCTGTCCACACTGTGAACTATTCATGAATCTCTGTCAGTCTTTACTTATGGCATTTTTTCAGTCCAGATTAAGTAGAAAACCAGATATGCTGCATGGATTTCTTCCCACTAGAAATATTTATTTCCCCTATTGTCCTTCAGGACCACTTCTGGATTAGGATGTATCCCTGCATTGATTCAGTTATTCTTAGAACCGGTATAGCATATAGACTCTATAAATCAGTAACATGTCTTCTCCTCTTCAGCCAACCAACCATAAGATATTTTCCATGAAACCACAAATACAGATTAAAGAAGATAGACAAGGTCATAGGGGTTAATATTGATGTGATATGTAATATCTTCCTGATTTTTTGAGCTTAATTTCCTATCTGCTATTTATAGTTGATAGTAGATTGCTTCTTTATAACACAAGATTATAATTTGGTGAAAAATACAATAACCAATTAATGAGCATTTAAATTAACATGATTGTTGATTTCTTATTATTGACCTTATAGTGACTACCAGTGTTGAGTAGAAGCCCAGGGCTATTTTTCAAAAGGACAATAGTTACCAGAAGAAAACATGAATTTGGTCTCAAAGTCTAGAAGTCTGTGCTGTTACTATTTTTTTAAGATTTATTTATCTATTTATCTGAGAGATTGAGAGAAAAAGAGAGAGAGAGAGAGAGAGAGAGAGCACAAGAAGGGGGGTAGCCGAGGAGAGGAAGATGATAGTCCCAGCTGACCAGGAAGCCCCACAGAGGGCTTGATCCCAAGACCCTGAGATCATGACATGAGTAGAAGGTAGATGCCCAAATGACTGAACCTCCCAGGTGCCCCTGCGCTGTTATTTTCTAATCAGCGAATTCCAGAGGCTTCATACAACATTTATATTTTTCACAGAAGTTGAGAGTATCATTATGTATACTCTCAGTCTCTACCAGTGGTGAATAAAATCTAGGAGGTATGTCTTGAAAGGAGAATAGTTACCTTCCAAAGATAATATAGAGTAACTCCCAAATTCTGGAGGCCTCTGCTATCATTCTCACTCTGACTTCCAGAGATTCAACACATTATCTGCATTTGCCATAGTAACCTTGAGTATTATTGGATATGTTGGGTCTTAACTCCCTTGTAGAAGAACAGCTTTCACTGACATCTGAACTTGCTGCCAAGAGCCTTCTTTTCTCCTCATCCTTATCCAAGACTGATAGTTTTATGAGATGCTTTGTAAATGGGTTTGAAGACCACACTCAAAATATCTCTTGGCAGAGAGTAGAGGGATTGTGTAACCCTGAAGTTGTACTTTCAGCCTTACAGAGTAAAACTCAAGCTATTTTTAGCAATCTTTATAATTGGTAAAGAGAGGTAATAGAAACAATTTGCACGTGAACAGGTTCAAGTCCAGAAACTGGGGCTGAAACAATATTTTTCCACAAATACCTAATATTTAGAACACCAACTAAAGTCATCTTCTGATTTAGATGACAGTAAGACATTTTTTCTCCCAAATCCATATACTTTCTACACAGGTAAAAAGCCTTTCCATGTTTATTTATATAGCAGCCCAATGTTGCAACTTGTAAAAACCAATTCCATTTTTCCCCTCCATCCAGAAACCCAACCAATATCTATTTTCCACAACCCCGTTCTTCCTTCCTGGAAATTGGGAAGAAAATTATAACTTTATTTATAACTTCAATTAACCCATACATAATTAGCTCAGGATAATTTTAAGAGATGGTATCAGTCAGCTATTCTGAAACAGAATTATCTTTAATATTTTCCAGAATGGAACTTAGTAAAGAAAATTCTGTTCACAAAACAGTTAAAAATCATAGGAAGTGAAAGTCAGAGAAAACTACTCTTGGCTTTGCAGGCATTGCAGAAAGCCACTAATGGATTTCTTAGTTTCTGGGTACATTGAAGGAATGGTTTGCAACCTTGTCCAGAGCTTTCTGCAATCCTTCTGTTTGCCCCCTGCCAGAATGTACTGCCCCTTCATGAAGAGTATCCTGGGTTTCCTTTCTGTAATGATTTCCTGATCTTGAGGAAGTGCTTCCCCTTGGGGGATTTAGAAGCAGAATCCTGTTAGCAAGCTAGTAAGCAAATAATAGTTTTTAGGGTCCATTCTTGAGGAAGTGCTTCCCCTTGGAGGAATTAGAACCAGAATCCTGTTAGCAAGCTAGTATGCAAATAATAGTTTTTAGGGTCCATTTCCTGTGCATTAAGGAAGAGTTTAGAAAGTTTGGGATGGAACTGAAAATAAATCGATGACATCTGACCCAGAAATCTTTGATTGTTACAATCTGTAAGTCTGACTGAAACACGAATTATTGGAATTTCAGAGTCAATAAAAATTTGTATTTTACCTTATCATCATAGCATCAGTCACTGAAGTTATATTGTAATGATATTGTAATTGCAATCCAAGACATACTCACCAGACTACTCAGTGACAATAAAGCAAATGACAAACAAACAAAATAGTAAGAAAATACTAACGGTCTGGAACCAAGAAAAATAAGGGACTCTCTTCTTGAACTTTTAAGAATCCTTTGGTTGGTGTCCCTGGGTTCTTTCGTCAGTTAAGCATCTGACTCTCGGTTTCAGCTTAGGTCATGAACTTATGGGTGGTGAGATCAAATACCACCCTCCTCTTGAGGTTCCATTCTCAGCAAAGAGTCTCTTGAAGATTCTCTCCCTCTGCCCATTCCCTGCCACACACCAATGCACACTTTCTCTCTCAAATAAACAAATATATCTTTAAAAAAAGAAAAATCCTTTGGTCAAGGATAATAAAACTTTCCCTCTACTTTCTTTAATGTGATGTATGATTGTAAAGCTTTTCTCTTGGCAAACTAGCAGTTTCCAAGAAAAAAAGCAAAATTAATGATCCAGAGGAGAAGTTTTTGGAGAAATTTTTAAAGAATATTTTATTTATTTATTTAACAGAGAGAAAGAGACCAGAGAGGGAGAAGCAGGGAGAGGGAGAGAGCAAGAGAGCACTATACAGGGCTCCATCCTAGGACCCTGAGACCATGACCTGAGCTGAAGGCACTTAATGACTGAGCCACCAAGGTGGCCCTGAGGAAATATTTTTAGCAAAATATTCTACGAAGAAAAATGGAAAAGAATTTCACCATCAGTAGAGTAAAAATTGTAGAGTCCTTAGAAAATGGAAAGTTAATTGGATATGATTGAAGATAGTTGGGGGAAAAAAAACAGGTCAGGAAACATGCAGAACAGAAAACAAAAGCAAAGGATGTCCTGGCCCTTCAAATCTTTACACCCCAAAATGCAATTTATGCAAAAATACCATTTCCCTTGGAGAAAAATAGCTGTAAATTAGGGCTTAGGGGAGAGGCTTGCTAGTGGAATAGAACAGACAGCATTTTGAACTCATGGGGATTTCTTTATTTATGTGACCAGATAATCAGTCCTTCTCAGACTTTAAGAATTAAAAAGAAGAACCAAAGTAAAACCAATGATTATATAAAAACAATGTGATTCAGATAACAAAAATAACCTCAAAATAATTCTAAGTTATGCTTCAAAAAAATTTGAAAAAATATTGGATCTACCAATTAAAAACTTTCAGACTATGGAAAATACTTAAACATGTATAAATTCTAAGAAGTGATTAGGAATTAAACAAATCTAATTATAATCTGGACTATAAGTCAAAGAATGGAGAGTAAAGAGTGAAATTTAAAATATAAAACATGAGAGGAAAAGTGAATATTCTTTTCCCTCATAGTTCCTCTAGTAATGTGATTAGGATGGAAATAATGTGGATGGAATAGAATAGAGGTACTATGGTGAGTGTAGGTGAATGCAAAGAGGAAAGATCTGGAGAAGTTAGAAACAATTGTGTGTTCAGTGTTTGAGAAATGTATATTAAAAAACTGATCATGAGAATTGTAATAAGTATTTCCAAAATATTGCTCATGGAGTCTAAGACAAGCAAGATGTTGAATTTTTAAAAATTTATTTAAGTTCCACAGACTCACCTTTGATTTCAATCATACAGCAGAACTGACTCATGCAATGTGATTTTTTAAAAAGATTTTATTTATTTACTTATTTGACAGAGAGATCACAAATAGGCAGAGAGGCAGGCAGAGAGAGAGGGGGAAGCAGTCTTCCCGCTGAGCAGAGAGCCCAATGCAAGTCTCGATTCTAGGACCTTGGGATCATGACCTGAGCCGAAGGCAGAGGCTTAACCCACTGAGCCACCCAGGTGCCCCTGCAATGTGATTTTTAAAAATTATATTTATCACTGTGAAAATTAGAATCAAAATAAGTATTTTGGGAATGACTAAATTTATTCACTTATACATAAATATTTATTGAATGTTTACTGTATCCTAAACACTATTTTAGGTGAAGAGACACAGAATTTATCTTGGAAAGTGAATATTTTAATATAATGCATTGGATGTGGGGAAAGTAAGGAAAAGTCTAGCAAGAGACACATCATTAAGAGATCCTCAAAAGAAAAAGTAGAGAGTTTTGAGGGGTCTTTGTGAAAGGGTTATAAAAGAATTACAGCACAGATTCCAGCAATCATTTAGAATATATTGAAATGTTTTTAATCCTTCTTTTAAGCAAAGGTATTCTGCTGTATTGTATAATTCTTCAGCAATGATGCTTAGATGCATTAATATGAATGTATATGAATAGGATATTCAAAAATTAGTGTTCTCTCAGATAAGTGCAAAGATAAGATCTTTAATAATGATTGCAAGGGATTGATTATAATGTTGAGCCATAATATCCAAGCTGAACAAGTAGGAAAGAAGAGAAATAAAATGAAGGGTAAATTGAAATTGGAGAAAGGAAATTTTGTCTTGGTGAAGATGAAGAATTACACTGGTAGGTGGAAGGATAAAGAGGTTTTTTTTTTTCTATTAACAGTGGAATATCTGAATATTCCACTGTATGGAATGTATGACTTTGTGTAAGATTTCCAGTGTTTTTTTTTTTTTTTTCCCAGTTTATTTTTGCAAAGACTAGAGCCAAGAAGTAGTCATGGGATTCTAGAGAAGTGTTCAAGATGAGATAAGGTGCTGAAACCACTGTGTGGAAGTACCTTCCACGTGAACCATAGAATCATTGAAATTGGTGAGCAGAATTGAGGTGGAGAGAAAAAAAAATTGAGGTCAGGGAGTAAACATTTTTGTCTAAGTATATATGACAAGAAGTTTTGTAGAGTACAGTAGGGATAGCAAAAATGTGGTATAATAAACTTATATCAGCTCCAACAAATCATGGATTTTCAAAGGACTGAAGTCAAGGAAAGACCTAAAAATGGTACTGAGGATCAAGAAGGACATGAAGCTATTTTTATTTTTTACCCTGATGTGTGAGGATTATAAGCTTTCTAGAACTAAGATATTATCAAGGTGCAGAAAAGGTTTAACTAAGAGAAGCAGGTAAGAGAAACTTGTCAGAAGATTTTGAGTACCACAAGGGAATTTCCAGATTGTGGGCTTAGGAATGTGAAACTCACGGGAAAAAATAAGAGTAAGGAGAAAGATGAAGGAATAGGTTACAAGGCCAGAAACCAAGAGACATCAAAGTAGGCACATAAGTAATAAGTGTGGAACTGGGAACGGGGTGAAGTGGGTTTGGACTTCTAGAGATGACTAATAGACACAGAGACAAGATATTTAAGGGGTTCTTAGTAGAAGAGAAATATGAAAATAACATTGAAGCTTTGAAAGATTTGCCAAGCGGCTTTATAAGAAATCTGATGACTCAGTGTGCAAGCATTCTTTGAAGAAAACAAGAAATCAGATAGCTAGCCAGGAAGACCCTAGGTAAAGGCATGCCATCTGAAAGCTCTAAAGATTACTGGAATCAAAGAAATGGAGTCTTATTGAATGATAAGGGGTCCAAGTGGCTCCTGGGAAGGGCTTTCTATCACCTGGTTGGGGAGGTATTACCTGTATCTAAGTGGAGACAGACTGCCCTGTGGAGTCACCCAAATGGCAGAGAAGTGTGCCAGTAGCCTTTTAAAGAGGAAAAAAAAAGTGCCGATAGCCTATTGGCAGAAAGGCTCTTGTTTCTCTTGGCTGGTTTGCAGCCTAATGAATCAGAAGCCAGCCTGTGGCCGGAGTAATTAAACATACAAGCTAGCTGAGAGAAAACTTTTTTATGAAAGTATACTCATTAATTATCTATAGAGTAGAGTAATATTTATTATAAGTTGTACTTGTTAATAGAGTAATAATAAATGACATCAAACTAAAAATCAATGAATATTCATTCCATTTGGTAATTTGTGGTTATCGCATAACTTTGTTGATGTAAAGATTGTTCTTGAGTTTAGAATACTGGTATTCTTAATAAATACATAAATAAAAGAAAATTGATAAGAAAATAAGTCATATTTTCCTACTTTGAATTCAGTTCCAATTATTCAATTCTGGGTATTTTTCTACCCAGAGAAAGGTCTGCATTTAAAGCTGACATTACAGGGACACCTGGGTGGCTCAGTTGGTTAAGCGGCTGCCTTCGGCTCAGGTCATGAATCCAGCGTCCTGGGATCGAGTCCCACATCGGGCTCCTTGCTCGGCAGGGAGCCTGCTCCTCCCTCTGCCTCTGCCTGCCTCTCTGTCTGCCTGTGCCCGCTCTCTCTCTCTCTAACTAATAAATAAATAAAATCTTAAAAAAAAATAAAAAAAAAACAAATCTTAAGTATTAAAAAAAAAAAGCTGACATTACATAATTATGAGGAAAGATACAGACTTGCAGTACCTCCCATTTTATGGCCTTTGTGTACTTATGGAACAATTGGTATATTAAATTAGCTGGGAGATTTTTTAAAAAAACTTCTATAGTTACCTCAAAGACTAGTAACTGGACAATTTGCTACTGTATTTGCCTATCTGAGGTCATTTAAAATTAGTTGATGGACAAAGGGAAGTTTGTCACATGTTTATTCTGACAAACGGATAATGGTTTGAGAGATTTCAGTCCGTATACATAGTGAATTAGATTCCTTAGAGGTATAACCTCTATGATAACTATCTATAATGCTGTTTGCAGATTGATCTCATGAATTCAATAGTGTCTTGGGCATAAAATTTACCCATATCATGACCATAATAAGCATTTTTAATTGACCATATCACCATGCTAATACAAACATAGACATTGAGAGTTAACAGTTCTCTATTATTCATTTTGTGTTGGTGGAAGATGATAGCAAAGAATATGCCAAAGTTGTGGGAATTAAAAAGTACTAAATCAATCAGAAAAGAGGTATGCTTACTGTCATAGAAACAGCATTGTGTATATTTTTTAAAACAGGAACTTTGGATGGCCAACTAGTGTTCCCTATGAGAACTCTTCTTGCTATCATAAATCTCCCTTTAATTAAGGTCTTGCTATTTAAAGGATTTCTTACAAGAGCTAGTTCTCTGTAACACAATAATAATCAGCATCATGATAATAGATTGTATGGAAAATAATACAAGGAGGTCATGAAGGACATGAGCTTTGGAATCACACGAGCTTTGGAATCACACACATCTTGGTTTAATTCTTGAGTTTGCCACTTACTAGCTATGAAGCTTGGGATTGAGTGCTAAAACTTGGCAGCTGCTTACTTACGTTTTAAAAGGATTATAATATATACAATAACACAGGCAGATTTAAAGAGATTTAAAAGATAATGTATGTGAAATGTTTAACATATTGCCTAGTCCATAAAAAAGGGATTCAAAAAGAGGCAATTATTATATCATTAGCATTAGTGTAATTTTTACCAAATTTATCATAAAAAATCAGTTAAAATTATTTTCTCTGGTCATCACGTTAGATCTATGTATATAAGGGTAATGTTTTCCCTGTTTTTCTATATTAGTGACTAGATTCTTGATTAAAATGTTCTTTAAAAATAATGATCAAAATTCAAATGCAGTGCATTATGAAAATATTAATTTAAACATTTTAGAAATTAATTGTAGAAAAATATAAAAAAAGATAGAAGGAATACTACAGAATGTTTACATTCCCAAATTTTATCACACAGTACATTGGCAAATGGTTTACAGGCACACTGATTTTCATATTAAGTAAAACTGCACGTATCATGTAGAAGAAAAGTAGGAAGAAAAGAAATCCAAAAAAACCTTATATTACTTCAATTTATGTATACAACTGATTTCCTTTGCATGTTCAATGCCTGTTTTTATGTCAGTTAAATAACCTAACTGGGTTTAAAGAGCTGATGCTTTTAAATGGCTCTGTATGAAAAAATGTGCATAAAATCTTATTATGCAATATTTCATATCTCATTTCTACATTTTGTTCTTTGTTCACTTTTGATTTTTGCAATTAGAAAAATAAAATTAATGTAAAGATATTCTTGAAAATATGCACTATTAAAAAATATACCATGGAAGAACTTAACTTTGACACAGTCATCATGGTATATGAGAAATCCCTTCCATGCAGAATTAACATTCAAACTAATGCAGATGTCATACCCAACCTTACACTTGTTGACTCTAAGTATTGACTTAATAACTTGCTAACTCCAACAACTGGTCTTCAGTGCTACTAAAATGTTGCTCTGCTTTTTTCAAACCATATTACTTAATATGATTTGTGGAGTTGATATATAATAATGACATAACATGGAGATGATGATATATAATAATGACTTAAAGCCTCTACCTAGTCCCCTCATTGGATTTAGTTATCAAAATTTCTCTAAAAGGAAATAAAAAGAAGAGTTTAACAGCTTTTGCAATAGTGTGAGATATTGAAAGGGCATCAAGACAAGAGGGAGCTGTATGAAAAGAATGCAGGAATCCTGTTTATTCACTGCCAAAAAACTAAGATGGTGACTAATAATATCTATTTGCATTTGGCAAGATCTTAGTACTTGTATAACTGTAAGACAAATTTTATTTGCCTTAAGATCAAAAGAAAATAATTGAAAAGAAGCAAATCGTGGCATATAATACTGAGAATATCTTAGGGAATAGTATTTGACAGCAGTCTTATTTGAATTTCTCTAATTGATTTATTTGAAATTGCTATGAAAGTTGCCTAGGATAGATCACAAATTACATCTATCTCACTGATGAAACGACAAGCTCTTGTAATCTTCAGTTATAATTATTTTAATTCTACAGTATTACAGATTTTCTTTACTCTGTATTTCTAAGCTACTAATCTAAATAATTTTGCTGAGAGTATAGACATAACTAATATATGTATGCAACTTGTAAGACTAGCACACAGTTAATCAAGCATTAAAAAGGGCACTATCTTTCTGCTGAAGAGTGTGCATTTACAATAGAATTAAAAATATAGAACTAGATTTCAGAGAAAGTCAAGAAAACTTTTACAAAAAATCAGCAAAGTTTACCAGTGAGGTATTTTGAATGTCATCATAAGTAGTAGGAAATCAATAAGAAATAGTGCCCTCACTTGATCTTTCAGTTTCATAGTATTAATTTTTCAAAAACTCTGCTTATTTTATTATTTTTATTTCACTTCCAAATCAATATGTTTACATTGATTGTATCTTTGCTTCACAAAAATCTCTTTTATTCCAACCCTTCAGTGAGTATCAACTATAAATTATTTTTATATGTTCAATAAGATTGTTCCTTGGATAAAAAGATAAAGACAAAAACACTGAATGTAACACTTAAAATACAGGGTGAAAAAAAGTGGGCTGAATTAAATAGAACATGTATCAAACAATCATAGTGATAATTTAATAAATGATTATATAGAAAAATCACAAAATTTTATAATGACTTCAAATATTTTCAGGGCTCCTGGATGGTGCAGTCTAGCACAGGACTCTTGATTTGGGGGTTATGAGTTTGAGCCCCATGTTGGTTGTAGAGATTAATTAAAAATAAAATCTTTTTAAAAAGACTTTAAATATTTTCTAAATCATGCATTCATAATTTCTTCATATTTATTCATTTTACTTTTGCATGTGCTTTATTTTCCTGCAGGGGCTTACACATTTTGTACAATAATTTGTATTTTCTTTTAATTATTTCTTCCTTTTTTGGTTAAGCAGCATTAAAAAACCATAACCCATATTTTGGTCTTTGCCGTGTGATTGCTTCGAGTGATAGAAATCCAGCTTGAACTAACCGAAGCAAGAAGAGAACATGTGTTTATTTTTGTGGCTAAGCTCTGAGAATAAAGGACTTGAGGTTGGCCTCAGAATTAGAGCTACAGGCAAAAGCGACTCCAGTTTTCTATTTTCTGCTTTACTCTGGGCATGTACACTTCTTTTTGTCCTATTAGAGATAGACTCTTTCCTCCTTGCAGAGGATATGGCTGCTGACAACCTGACTCCCAGCTATAGCACCCTTCAGGAAATAGCTTCTTCTGTTTTTTGATCTAAGAATTCTAGGAATGATTCTGCTTGTCTTAGATCATTGACCAAAAATTACACTGGCTTGAAGTAGTAGGTGTTATGACTCTCCAAAGCAATCACTTTGCCCAAGGTAATAAAGTCACATGAAATACATTAATTTATATTTGGGCCACATTTCAGAGAAGGCTGTAGGAAGAAGATGGGGAGATACATAATACCCAAAGGAATAAGAGTGAAATCACCCAGATCTGGGCTCTGGTGAAATAAGTCCTAGTGAAATGGAATGGATACCAAGTTTCATGCTGCATGTATCTACTAAGATCAGTTTATTGTGCCAGTAGCTTAAAAGATGTGGAAGCTTTTATCTTACAAGTATCCCTAGAGGGTGATTGTTTATGGTATAATAGGCTTATGTATTTTAACATTGCATTTTCAGAGACCTTTACATATGTGTTATGTTCCTATATCCTGTCCTTTCTCTTTTTCTCACTTGTATAAAAACTTCATTCCTGGGGCGCCTGGGTGACTCAGTGGGTTAAAGCCTCTGCCCCCAGCTTGGGTCAATCCCGGGATCCTGGGATCGAGCCTCATTGGGCTCTCTGCTCAGCAGGGAGCCTGCTTCCTCCTCTCTCTCTCTGCCTGCCTCTCTGCCTACTTATGATCTCTGTCTGTCAAATAAGTAAATGGAATCTTTAGGGGAAAAAAAAAAAAGCTTCATTCTTAGTGTCTTTAGAAAGGAGGAAGGTGATGAGAGTGAGTGACTTTTGCAAACTCACCCAACAAGACAGAAATTATTAAAATGTGGGCATTGATGCTACCCTGTTCTCAGTGTGCCCTTTATTTTTAAGCTTCCACAGGCAAGTTAAAGAATGACTAAGCCCTCAAAAGTTTGAAGAAAATTAGGTTTCATGACATAAAGCTTGCAAAATAAGAGAAAATACACAGTTGAATCTAGTTTTTCTCTTTTATACTTCTCACTCTTTCTTTGCTGATATACACACCCATTTTATAACAGTAACAATAGTACATAAAGAATGGAACTCCAATGTCTACTATTTGAATGTCTTCTACCTTTATAATAACAGGACTACAGATTGCCTTCCAATTCTCAATTATTTTGTTGTCCCAAAGTAGTGCTTTACATGTATTCTAGAATGACTTCTTCTGTTACATTCCCCAAGGCAATCACTCTTTTCCTCATTCTTATCTGTTCACACCAGAATGATCTGGAAATTTTCTGTCCTCATCTTATCTTTCATGATAATGCTGATGTGCAAGTAAATTATGCTTGCCAGACATTTACAAAGGTGCAAAATCACCACATATCTGAGCAGCACTTGGGTTTGCTTGAGATTCGGGGAGAGGGCTGTTCTTCTCTTGACTTGTTCCCAGAGTAAATCAGGTTATTTGTTGAATAGTTTCATCAACCTTTTGTACTCATCTGTGTAACCATAGGAATCCAAACCCCTTACCAGAGTTGAAGTGGTAACCATATCATTGAACTTTGTCTTTTCCTCACAACTACTCATTTTGAGAAGTCTCCCTTCTCAAACAGTCACAAAATAAAGCTTCTACACTAATATTTTTCATACTCGAGGAGGTAGGATAGTTAGGAGATGCTGCCTAAATAAGCAAAATCTGGGCCTCAGCTCACCAGCCAAGAACACCTCCTAACAAGAAAGTAATTCTCATTTAACTGCACCATAGGATGCCCAAATATAATTTCTCAACCATCTGCATATGTATCCAATTGATTATTCTTACATTCACCATTAAATTTGTTTGAAATGCCTGTGATACTTCCATTTCTAAAAAATATTCATTTATTCATTTATGATTATGCACAATTCACAACTTCAGAAAAAATTAGCATAGGGAAGGTTTTACAATATTGGGCAACAAAAAAATAGAATAATCACACAGCAATCAACCGAAAACCAGTAATACTATAAGAGTGTTCTAGTCCTACGTAAATGCAATATAAATCAAGACTGTATAGTTCTGATGTGCTGGGACTAGAATATGCTTCATTGTGGTATTATTCAGAAAAGAGTCCTGTTCCCATGATCTCTCTACTTCAGGAACCGGAAATTTCATGGCAATTTTCTATTGAGGTCTATTCAAATGAGATGTTGTTAATGTTGACCTTAAAAAATAAAATAGCCAGTTATTTTACTAGCAAAATGAATTTATTTAGGAATAGCAGGAGAATTGCAAATCATACTCGTAAACTATGGTGAACCAAAGGCCAAGTGCAAAGAGACAAAGAGAAGGTCAAATTTTATTAGGCTTTAGGAAGATATTGAGAAGGATTGTTGAAAACAACATTTGGAGAAGAACAAGAGTTCTAGCTTGTGGTTAATACTCATTGATAGTTAGTGCTTTGTTACTGAGGCAGGAAGAGATCTTCCTTTTCCTAAATGCAGATGAAATTCCTCTCTGAAAAATGTTCCTTGTCAAGATAATTCTTATCTTCCTTCTTTCTGCTGGTTATGCAGGCTGCAAGCAGAGGTACCTATGTGAGATCACCTCCAGAGCTTCCCAACTCCACTTAAAATGTTTCCCTTATATTTATTTTCACATTAACCACACAATTCTTTCTTTTTTTTTTTAAGATTTTATTTATTTATTTGTCGGAGAGAGAGCAGGAGCGAGCACAGGCAGACACAGGCAGACAGAGTGGCAGGCAGAGGCAGAGGGAGAAGCAGGCTTCCTGCTGAGCAAAGAGCCCGATATGGGACTCCATCCCAGGATGCTGGGATCATGACCTGAGCCAAAGGCAGCTGCTTAACCAACTGAGCCACCCAGGCATCCCTAACCACACAATTCTTGTTGACTGTTCAGTAAAATAGTGAATGTTGAGGATATAATGAAAACAATGAAATTAGAGTGAACTTGACAAAATTTTGCCAAACCGAAG
The DNA here is from genome assembly GCA_003697995.1 of Taxidea taxus jeffersonii. Taxonomy (NCBI): domain Eukaryota; kingdom Metazoa; phylum Chordata; class Mammalia; order Carnivora; family Mustelidae; genus Taxidea; species Taxidea taxus. The sequence goes on along the minus strand of ML109878.1, from coordinate 69,270 downwards.
CCTCAGTTGAACCTGCTTATGTTATAGAGTTAATTTCACTGAAATTTCAATGCGATTAAATGCTATTTATAATTGCTCTACAGTAGGAATTAATAAAATGCCCAACCAGACCTAATGTACAAAGTATGCCATGTCTTTCTCTTAGTTTTTTTTCATACATGTACTATAGTTACTTATTTTTTCTTCAAACCTGCTTTTATGCCACTTATTTTTTTCTTTGGACTGGTCAGTATTTTACTAACTCTAAATAAATTTTAATTTCAACATAAAAATATTCAAGAAAAGAGCATTTGTAATAACAATGGCAAAAATAACAATGATAAAATGCTTTTCTTCATGTGTTCTATAAATTCTGATGCCCATGTGCATTATGTTAATTCTGTTTTCTGTTTCCCTATTTGTTACTGTGTTTCTCTTCTATGGCTATGTGTGTATGCATGACCCTGAGAGGGATTCATCTTTAGATCACTCTAGCTAGAGGCAGAGAAGAAAGTTTCAAATATGTATAACTCCACACCTTCTCTTTTTCTCAGATTTCTACTTATACAACATATTCATTTGGTGATACAGCTTTACTGAAGACTTAAAAAGTAACAGATATTTTGATACACAGGAACAAAAATTCCTAAGTATAGAATATTTGACATCCATGTTCCTAAGCTTTTAAGACACTTGCCTCTTAGACCTCATCACATAGGGGCTATATGCTTGGATCTCTAGTAATCATTCTCTGCCCCTCTATTTTCCAAGCACACCCTTTCAGACTGCTTTTGGGAAACACAGTACTATTCTATTATTTAAGGCAATTTCATTCTTTATTCTGTTCTAGACCTACAGTCCACTTTTGCAAACCAAAATACTCATTAATGTGTTAAACTAAACAAGGCTTTCTATTTTGATTCATTTCCAGTGCAAAACTTTAGTAACCTTTGGTGATTCAGTAGTTTGTTGTTTTGATCTCTAGCAATATGTAAGTGGAATTGAGCATTATAGAAATTTAGTCCCTACTGATGATAATTATGCCATTGCACCCTTTGTCCTAAAAGTTTGTGTCACCTAAACTAATTTTTAAAAACTTAATAGTGTTTGCTCCCTGCATTAACCATGAAAAAATTAAGTTTCCAAAATTGTATAGTGTGTAGAGTAGTTATTACAACTCCAGTAACCACTTATTGTTAATAATTATTTCTAAGGAATTTCTTATACAAAATCACTTATTTATATAAAATTAAAAACCATTCTGTTATTAACAAATATATAGTTCTGCTTAAGAAGTTTAATTATCAAACATAATCTCTTTTTCCCTAAGAGAATATATATCTAAAAGGCAAAACCTTTATTTCTCCATATTATTTTTAAATTTAAAATATTTAAAAAGTTATTTTTATAACATAAAGTATGACTGAAAATGAGTGTGCTATAACGGAAAGAAGCAGATCAAGAGTAGAATGGAGTTGGTAGTCCTCAAGTGAGAGTAATCTGTGTTTGATTTGATCTACTCTCGAAGAAGTTAATTTTATTAAAAGTTTATAAAATACTTTTTCATGAAATTAGTAAAGCTTTGTTGAACAGTGAGCATACCCCAAAGTGCAGTTGTTTTGTAAATAAGAGATATATTCCAGATATATTTCTAAAAGTGCGAACATTTTTTTTTTAATTCAATGAAAGAAGTCACTGAGGTCTTATAAATAGGCAAAGACTAATCTAGATGATGTCACTGTGTTACTGTGAAAGTATTACTGAGCTATGTTCTCCCTTTGACTGTATGTTACACAATGAATGTGGCAGTTAGTGCTATAGCAGCAATAGAATAATGCAGTAGATGGTTCCCTGGTGCCCTGTTTTTATGAGCTTCACTGATCAGGCAAAAGTGACTTGGTTTGGAGAAGAATAAGACTCAGTAAGTTAAATATTATTTCAATTTATGGGAAATCACTTGTTTGGGAATTTTAGGTTTTATTTTCCTATGTGACAGAATCGAAATAAAATGGATTACAAAAACAAATGAAATAGTAAAGATTATAATGTATCTTCTGATGTTTGCTATCCCTTTCAAATGAAAAAGGAGGTAAGGGACTTACTATTTTCTAAAACTCAATAAAATGGTAAGAAATGTAATTTCCTATATTTTGTTTTTTTGAAATAGGTATGTTCTCTTCTTGCTTCAAACATTTCCTACTCGATTCATGGTAATAAATTTATATTAAAATGAGCTGGTGACATGCATTCCAATGTCTTTGATTTTACAATTTGATAACACTGTTACAAATAATATCAATAATACTGATAATAATGGCTAATACTAATGTAGTATTTGCCATTAACCAAGGAGTATTCCAGGAATATTATATGTATTAATTTATGTAAGCCTCAGCGCAATTTAGGAGATAGCATTATTTAACACCATTTAACTGAAGACAAACTGAGATGCCATTAATTTTCACAAGTTCACATAGCTGGTCAGTGATAGAATCAGGTTTGAACCCAGGTGGCTTACTGTCAGAAGTATGAGTAATTAATTATTCTGCATAGTCCCTCCTATTTAATTATGCTTTGATACACAATTTTGGACTTAGTGCTATGTACATTTGTTTGGTAGATATTAAAGAACCTGTGAAATATTTTATTGGTTATGAAATGTGATGTATGTTTATAATTTGAATTATTTCAAAGTAAAAATAAGTAACATGTACAAACTGTCAAGAAAATATTTGTGATATTTTTGTTTTATTCAATAAGGAACTAAAACAATTTTTATTTTAATTTTATATTTATTTTAATTTTATTTTAATTTTTCATTTTAAAAATAAACAAAGCAAAAATCTACCCACTCTTCTGCAAAATTACTGCTATTAATTTAATCTTTCTTTCATATTAAAATAATAAAAAAATCTTAGTGCTGAAAAAACTAAATATAGTTTTAAAGGGGTATTCCCATTGCCAAACTGGAAATCAAATATGTAGATAAGATTCACTGTCTATGAGACAATATTATACAAACACTAAATTTATCACATTGAAAAATAAATAAAATAATATACCATAAATTTTTGAAGTCATGAAAATGATTTTATCCCACAAAGTAAAAAAATATCTGCAGCAGTGTGCACATTTATACTAGAAATTTCTCAGTCCAAAATGCCTGTCAGAGTAGCACAAATACAGGAAAAGCATAGTTCAAATGGCAGTACTAGCTGGAACAAGAATTCAGTATCTTCACCATCTGATCTTGTAAAAGAGTGCAAATTAGTGGCCTAAGTGATTATGTGAATTTCATTTCCTGTCTCTTCCAATCCCATTCCTTAGTAGAAATGCTAATGAAAAATGAAATGACTAGAGGGCAAACAATAAGGAAGAGAAAAAGGTATGGTCTATGGTTAATAACAAATTAAACTGTGCCTCTTCCTGCTGCCTTCCACTAACTTTGTTAAGTGAAAGTGGTCTTAAGTTTAATCACTGTCCTAAACATTTTCTTTAATGGAGATTTCTGCAGAACTATTTATTGGATTTAGTTAATGTGGAAAACTTATAAATGGAATTTTTTAAATTAAAAGTCAGTACTTCCATATTGTGCCCCAAATCTTGCACTCTTCCAAATTCTAATGTGTCTGACAGTTTTTACATAAGATCAAGTGCTGTTTTGTAAGATTATCAATGTAAGAATATCAGCATGCTAACCAAAAGACTGAAACTTCTTAGATTTCACAAGGGAAAACAAGACTATAATAAAAATACCTTTACAAAATAAAGAATTACATTTTCCCCAAAATGATAAAAGAAATGAAGCAAACTAATGTTAAAGTAATTGTATGCAGTTATTAGGAGTTTCAAATTAGAATTGTAATTGCACAGTACATTTTACACAGTGGACTTTATTCAAAAATGGGCAAATTTATTGAATATGTGTAAGCAAGCTCAGTGTACACAATCTATAAATTCTGAATTTTCTAATTTTAAAAGTATAAGAATTTTATCATCCTCTTAATAGATGTAAAAAATTTGTGTGTCTATGTCTTTGTGGTGTGTATGTGTATATACACACACACTCAGTATATAGTGTCTTGGTACAGCTTTCGCTTTCTGACTCTTTGTCCAGGGCCATATCTGTTACTATTTTCCTAGGAACTCTCAAGGATCACAGCTTTAAAGAGTCATTGTTACTCTCCATTTTGTATATTTAATTTCTTTTTCCTCTGGGAAATTTTAAAAGATTACAATGATGATTTGATGTGTAAATTACCTCTCCCATTAGATTCCAAAGTGAATTTTCCAACGTTCAAGATAATTTAAAATAAGATTTAATTTAATATGTTTTTAAGACTAATTCTGGAGAGTTTTCTTTTATTTAGTTTTTTGAACAATAATCATATTGGATGATTGCAAATTCTACAGCAAGATGCTTTGGTATGTAACAACAAAATACATACATACATATAAGTATGTATGTATGTATTTTGTTGTTATGTTAGTCACCATAGAGTATATCATTAGCTTTTGATATAGTGTTCCATGCTACATGCCATCTGTGCCCTCCTTAATACCCATCACCAAGCTCACCCATTCCACCCCCCCACCACCTTCCTTCTAAAACTCTCTATTTTCCAGAGTCCATAGTCTCTTATGGTTGTCTCCCACTCTGATTTCGATTTTGTTGGTGAAGGGAGGTGCTCTTCAAGCCCCTGATTCCGTCATTTTTAAGTTGTCAAAATGTATTAAAGTGAAACCAATATATCATTGTTTACTTCCATAAATCTTTTTTTTAATTTAATTTTATTTTTTTCAGTGTTCCAATATTCATTGTTTATGCACTACACCAAGTGCTCCATGCAATACATGCCCTCCTTAATACCCACCACCAGGCTCACCTAACCCCCTACTTTCTTCCCCTACAAAACCCTCAGTTTGTTTCTCAGAGTCAACAGCCTCTCATGGTTCATCTTCCCCTATAATTCCCCCAATTCACTTTTGCTTTCCTTCTCCTAATGTCCTCCGTGTTATTCCTTATGCTCCATGAGTAAGTGAAACCATATCATAATTGGCTATCTCTGCTTACTTATTTCACTCAGTACAATCTCCTCCAGTCCCTCCATGTTGACAACAAAATTAGGTGTTCATCTTTTCTGATGGCTGCATAATATTCCATTGTGTATATGGACCATATCCTCTTTATCCATTTGTCTTTTGAAGGGCATTTTGGCTCTTTCCATAGTTTGGCAATTGTGGACATTGCTGATATTAACATTGGGGTACATATGGCCCTTCTTTTCAGCACATCTGTATCTTTGAGGTAAATACCCAGCAGTGCAATTGCAGGGTCATAGGGTAGCTCTATTTTTAATTTCTTGAAGAATTTCCACACTGTTTTCCAAAGTGGCTGCACCAACTTGCATTCCCACCAACAGTGTAAGAGGGTAAATCTTAAGAGAATTTATTTGAGTCTGGGGCAATTATATATTTAAGAATTTCCTCATGAACATAATAGAAGTTATTAAATGGTTGTTTATTAATATAAATCATATTAAAGCAAAATTATTACTTACTATTAAGCATCATATTATACATATTGTAAATTAATATGATTGCTTTGATGAAGAGGAAGGGAGAGTTGATTTTCCTATTAAACAAAAGCATTTAAACTATACAGCAACTAACAACAAAAGTCATACAACCATGTCCATATCTGCTTTTGCTTTACTATGAATTTCATTCCATTATAATCAGAACATAAATGTAATTTACAAACTATCTACTATAATAGAAAAATTTTGGAATGCTTCAGAGAAGGGGAATATATCCATTTATGTAACAATAGAAAACTTTTCATTTATAGGCAATTTATATTTCAAATATAGCATTTCTATGGAATCATAATAGTCAAAATAGCTTTAAAATTTTATTTTAGAAAAATCCATTTTAATAAATGTTACTAATTTAAAACATTGCAAGTACACTTAAGAAAATGCATCCTTTTATGTTCATTGTTATTTGCTATAATGAGTTATACGGGCAGAAGCACTTAAGCCACAATGACCAATATTTTTAGGTTAGGCTTAAAACAGAATTTCAAGACCAATAACCTTACATTACTGGATATATATAACTTTTTGCATTACAGGATAATACAACTTTTTTCAAAATTCTAAATAAATATCTACCAAAAGCATTCAGTTTCACATATGTGAACATAAACATAAATAAGGAAAGTTGCCTATAAGATCAATGTTTTTTACTTCAGAGTGTTCCTTCCAAGCTCTTTTCCATCAAGCACATTACTGAATGCCGAAGGGTTGTTGTGTCCAGTCCTATGTCCCTGTCCTGCATGGGAATCCTAGTGTAGTTTTGGTGGTTATTGAATATAGCCAGAACTATTTGGCCTCACCCAAAGCTCTTCATACACTAGTCCTAGTTTGTATGTTAAAAATGTCTTTAAATAATTCAATACTTACTGTATGCCAGAATTTTCAATATATATTTCACATATCTAATTATGTCCATGCATCAAACCAAGCTGGGTTTGTGGCATAATGGACCAAACGGTAGAAATTTGCATTCAACTTTTTCAAATAATATATGCTTTTATTTGAAAATTCTGTGATGGGACATTCTTTTCCTTTCTTAGTTCTTCTGTAAAATGATACAGAAAATTCTAAATTATTGGTATGCATCCTCACAACAAATTTATATCTATTTAACTGGTAGAAATAATACGTAATACAAACATGAGTGGATTATGTTACACTTGAAATATGGGGACAACTATAGTTAACACAACTCACTCACTTGATCTTTAACAGTACATTTTAGGAGTAGCTCTGGTTTTTCATTTTTCCATTTTGAAAATCACCAAATAATGAATTGAATTCTATTTCCAGACTGACTCTTGACACAGGGTCACTGAATTATCATCAAATAAGATGTGTAAAAGTAATATTAAAATGTACATCATAATATTTCTTCATTTAATGTTTTACAAAAAAGAAGGAGCTTAGAGATTTGCTCTCATGGTCTTTTTTAATCCTCAAAGCAACTAGGAGTTAACCATTATGTTTATCTTCTTTTTGTAAAAGAGGAAAGTGAGGTATAGTGACTTACACAGTATTATGACTCTGATAATGTCTGTGTGGGAACTTGAAGTCACTTTAGTGTTAATGCCAATGCCTAACCACTACCTAACTGTATCTTTGTAATACTCAGAGCCAGTTCTAGAGGCATAATCTAGGACCAAACCATGATTCCTATGCATTCACAGTTGACTTCAGGAACTTTCAGATTTGTCCTTGAGATTCTCACTGTATTATTTTTATGTATGTGTACACTTAAATTGAGTAATGCTCTGCCATATTGCTTTCTCTGTTTTTGCAGAAACTTCTGGACTTAGCATATTTGTGCTTTGCATTTTTCTCCATTCTGAGGTTAATATCTCACTTATTTCCTTTCAGGGCTATAGGTATATACTATAGAGTTTGGCCATCACAATCCAAAGATAGGACTTAAACATTTTTCCACAGGGTACACTATTCTTGATTCTATGAAAATCAAGTGAATGTAGCTATCGGTGGCAACTTTGTGGGTCATAATAAGATTTTCCATATTATCTAAGTAGCCAGATTTTCATGTTAGGAATCAGACTAGGATCTCTAAGGACTTACAGACTTTTATTTTTTTGCTATTTAAAATTCATTAACCTCATCATCGTATTATGCTTTGTGGTGCTCAAACTTTCCCAGAGCCCTTTTATTCCATCTTATATATACAGGACAATGCTCCATTCCCCTTTGAGAAATGTCTTAATATGAACACTCATGAGAAAAGCAATGTGGGGGGAAAATCCTAGCAAAAGGTTAAAAAAAAATGTTTCTAAATTTCTATTCTGCCTAAGCTTCCAAAATGTCTTTGTGGCTTTGACCGCAGAGTAGCACATGGTAAGTCTGTCAACATTGAGTGGTGACATAGTGGAAATACTTAGAAATCAACATCAAACAGTTGAATGTTATTCCTCATGCAGGAGGAGGATTTTACAGGACCAGATCACAATATCATTTGCAGTTTTAATGTTACTCTCATTATTCTTTACAGGTGGGGGTAGACCTGATTTGAACTGTTGGCTCCAGTGAAGGTAGAGAGCAATAGACAGATTCATTATATGTTTTGTAGCAGAACTGAAAGTACTAGCTGATGGGTTGAAAGTGGGGAAAGAAGGAATCAGGAATGATATCCAGGGTTTTCTCATGAGCAATGAAATTTGCTGAGATTGAAGAGGCTAAAAGAGGAAAAGATTGTAGGGCAATGGGAGGGAGGAAATCAAGATTTTAATGCATTTTAAATTACCATACGTGTATAAAATATCTGATGTAGAGCTGTAAGATTCCAAAGATTTCTGCTATAGAGATGTAAATTTGAGATTTATCAGAAAAAGTATAATATTTAAAGCCATGTGATTAAATGAGATGACTATGAAAGGCACACATTGTGATAAGTGCCCTGGATATTCTATCACTTAGAAATATAGTAGAAAAGGAGAAGATAGGAAAGAAGTTAAAGAAGGAGCCCTCAGGAAAATGAGAGATGAACCTACAATCCCAAGTTTGGTAATTTGCTAGATATATATATTTTTAAAACTTAAAAATTTTATATTCATTTGAAACATCCAAATGTAGTGTATGAAGGTTAAGATTAAGTCTCCCACTGAAAATATTTCACCTTTAGAGTTGAAGTGTCATCTAAAACTTGGCTTCTCAAGAGGCACTCATTATATATTAAAATGCAAACAATTCTTATTTGTCAACATTTTTGTTTTTTAGAATTTTAAAATTACACGTAATTTTTATGAACAAAACTGTATTACATCCATCATTACAACTGTTAAAAACTTCCCACTCTTTTTAGCTATTATGAACTAATTGATTTTATGGAGAGAAGAAACCTGCAAAGAGCAATTTTGGAGGGAATTGGAATCATCTGAGAACACTAAGCTTTTGTTTTAAGTTTTAACCATACTATCACAAATACCCTAAGAGATGGTTTTAAGGCTTAACATGAAAATTGCTCTTGGGCTGAAAGCTTATATACCAAGTGAAATTTCACTAAAGTAGGAGTTTATAAGTGCTGACAAGTCCTTAACTATAGTGATGCTAAAAACATTACTATTATAAGAACACTACAGAAACTATTAGAGCTCTCAAATTCCCCCTTCAGTGTTCACTTACTAAAGGAAAGCACAGATATGCAACAAGAGAATGGAAGAGGTGTTATTTTTCAGAAGGAAAGACTACTGAAATTTTTAAAGTCACTTTGGGATATTACAGGAATTTGTCATAGGATGGAAGACTTTCTTCCGTGCCCATGGGGGGCAGGGGCAAAGCAGAAAAACTACGATGACACAGAGCTTTCTGAGACTCTGTTGGACTTCATAAACATTGTATTGTTTTATTAAAAGTGAACAGCTGGCAACTTAATGTCCCTCCATACTGGGATATAGTACAAACTTAAGGGCTCTTTTGATTTCCTGTAATGAGGCTAATTTAGTAATTGCAAACATAAGCATATATAGGAAATGCTAAGAAAAGTAGATCATTGATATTGGCACATTACTTTCTATGATCCAGTAATCATATTTTCATCTTATCTACATTCATTTCAAAAGAGCAGTCTTAGTTCTTTTATTAGAAAGGCAAGTCTGATAACAAGTGTGCCATCCTTGAGTTCTGAAAGATTTCCCCTTTTTGCCATTACTCAGGAATTCCAGGGTATAGCTGGTATTTTCTTCTTTCTTTATGAGCTGAGTTGAAATGAGTGTTTCTCAAAGCAGCACACACCTAACCTAACACATCTCAGTTTTGCAGTTCAGGAAGAGATTTATTTCAGGCTTATTATGGGCCTTCCGTTCATTATGCCTTTATTCTCTCCAGTAACCTCATGCACCTTTTGATTATATTCCAGTAAATCCACTCTTTCCTCTTAAATATACCAAAAAACATACAGAAATATGCAAAAAACTCACAAAACTGTTCTTTACCTCTCTTTGTCTATGTTCTTATTGAATTGAATTATAATTAGATAATTGAATTATTATTAGATAATATTCTAAATTCTTGAATATTATTATTCAATAAATAATATTGAATAAACCTGCAGACTCCCCCACATAACCCAAGAAACACAAGTTTATTTTAGCAAAACTATGATGGAAACAATTTCTTGGCATAAAATCCCTAATCTTGGTGAGAATCTCAGACAAAATAATAGGCCAGAAGGGGATAGATTTTTGAGGTAGGAAGATATTTTTGATGCTTTTCAAATTACCATAGAGGAAAACTTATATATTTCAGCATCTCCCTTTCCATCAGCACTTTCATTTCAGAATATAAACATATCCATTCCCTCTAAGTTTGTTTATTGGTAACAAATAAACAAACAAAAAATATTTCCCATATATTCCCCTTTAAATCCCTTACTCAGAACTTCTCTTTCAGTCAGGATTCCAAGTTACTGGTAATTCTTATTATTTTTATTCCTGAGGTAACTCCAAGTTCAACAAGTCAATAATGTCTGTGAATTCTACCTATGTATTATTTCATTTACTTTTTAATACCTTTTTATTTTTTTATAATTTATTCTTGTGTCTTCCTTGGTTTTGAAGTTTTGTGTTTCTCTCTAGACTATAAAGGAATCTGTGGGCTCATCATCCCCAATATTCCTTCACTGGTAGCCTCCAGGACCTGAAACAGTGCCAGGGTAATAGATGACACTCAGTAAATATGAGTTACATTAATGAAGTTATATATTTAAGCCTACATTTTATGGTTCTATAAGTTTGATAAGGGATATTGTAGAAAAATTTCATATATTCAGTCTCTATAACTGCTCTTCAAAGTAGATGTTCTGTTATCTATTTTTAGAAAAGAGATGATAGCCATATTGTAGCATTATTTGAAATAGTGAAGATATGGAAGCAACAGCTGTTCATTGATAGATGAATAGATAAAAAGATAGACAGAAACAAAAGAGTCAAGATGGCGGAGAAGTAGCAGGCTGAGACGATATCAAGCAGCAGGAGATCAGCTAGATAGCCTATCAAACTATTCCAAACACCTACGAATCCAACAGAAGATCGAAGAGAAGAAAAACAACAATTCTAGAAACAGAAAATCGACCACTTTCTAAAAGGTAGGACCAGCAGAGAAGTGAATCCAACGCAAGGGGAAGATAGACCCCGGGGGCAGGGCCGGCTCCCGGCAAGTGGCGGAGCAATGGAGCACAAAATCAGGACTTTTAAAAGTCTGCTCCAGGGAGGGACATCGCTCCAGAGGCTAAACTGGGGTGAAACCTCACGGGGACAGCATGGACTCAGGTCCCACAGAGTCACAGAAGGATCGGGGGTGTCTGAGTGTCGCAGAGCTCACAGATATTAGAGCAGGGAAGCTGGCTGTGGAGACAGAGCCAAGGTTTCCTAGAGCCGTGGTCTGTGACACAGGACAGTTCTCTGTGACGTGGGCTGGTGCTCTGTGCGAGGGGTCCCCACAAGATCCGGGGATACTCCAATCCTGGAGAGCTCAGGGATCTACGGGGTTTGGAGACTCCAGGTGGGACTCTGCCAGAGACAGAGACGCTTGGTCACAGGCTGGGTGAGCTTGGAGCACTCCCAGAAACCAGTGAGACGGGACTGATTACGCACGATTTTCTTCAAGCGTGGCCGGAGGCTGGGGAGACGGGAGTGATTAAACGCTTTTTTCTGAAGGGGCACTGAAGACTGGGGCCCCTAGCTCTCCGCTCTTCCGAACCAGAGATTGGGAGGCCGCCATTTTCATTCCCGTCCTCCAGAACTCTACGGAAAGCGATCAGGGAACAAAAGCTCCCAAAAGCGAACCTGAGAGGATTACTTAGCCCGGCCCATGGCAAGGGCAGTGCAATTCTGCCTGGGGCAGAGACACTTGAGAATCACTACAACAGGCCCCTTCCCCAGAAGATCAACAAGAAATCCAGCCATGACCAAGTTCACTTAACAAGGAGAACAGGGGATTCTTATCTGGACAAAATGACAAGGCGGAAAAACTCACCACAAAAAACGAACAGGAGGCAGGACCGAAGACTAGGGACCTAATCAATACAGACATTGGAAATATGTCAGATCTGGAATTCAGGACGACGATTCTCAAGGTTCTAGCCGGGCTTGAAAAAGGCATGGAAGATATTAGAGAAACCCTTTCAGGAGAAATAAAAGCCCTTTCTGGAGAAATAAAAGAACTAAAATCTAATCAAGTTGAAATAAAAAAAGCTATTAATGAGGTGCAATAAAAAATGGAGGCTCTTACTGCTAGGATAAGTGAGGCAGAAGAGAGAATTAGTGATATAGAAGACCAAATGACAGAGAATAAAGAAGCTGAGCAAAAGAGAGACAAACAACTACTGGACCACGAGGGGAGAATTCGAGAGATAAGTGATGCCATAAGACGAAACAACATTAGAATAATTGGGATTCCAGAAGAAGAAGAAAGAGAAAGAGGAGCAGAAGGTATACTGGAGAGGATTATTGTAGAGAATTTCCCTTATATAGCAAGGGGAACAAGCATCAAAATCCAGGAGGCCCAGAGAACACCCCTCAAAATCAGTAGGAATCGGTCCACACCCCGCCACCTAATAGTAAAATTTACAAGTCTTAGCGACAAAGAGAAAATCCTGAAAGCAGCACGGGACAAGAAGTCTGTAACGTACAATGGTAAAAATATTAGATTGGCAGGAGACTTATCCACAGAGACCTGGCAGGCCAGAAAGAACTGGCATGATATATTCAGAGCACTAAACGAGAAAAACATGCAGCCAAGAATACTTTATCCAGCTAGGTTATCATTGAAAATAGAAGGAGAGATAAAAAGCTTCCAGGACAAATAAAAACTGAAAGAATTTGTAAACACCAAACCAGCTCTACAGGAAATATTGAAAGGGGTCCTCTAAGCAAAGAGAGACCCTAAAAGTAGTAGATAAGAAAGGAACAGAGACAATGTACAGTAACAATCACCTTACAGGCAATACAATGGCCCTAAATTCATATCTCTCAATACTTACCCTGAACGTAAATGGGCTAAATTACCCAATCAAAAGACACAGGGTTTCAGAATGGATTATAAAACAAAACCCATCCATATGCTGCCTACAAGAAACTCATTTTAGACCTGAAGACACCTCCAGATTGAAAGTGAGGGGGTGGAAAACAATTTACCATGCTAATGGACATCAGAAGAAAGCTGGGGTAGCAATCCTTATATCAGATCAATTAGATTTTAAGCCAAAGACTATAATAAGAGATGAGGAAGGACACTATATCATACTCAAAGGGTCTGTCCAACAAGAAGATCTAACAATTTTAAATATCTATGCCCCTAACATGGGAGCAGCCAACTATATAAACCAATTAATAACAAAATCAAAGAAACACATTGACAAGAATACAATAATAGTTGGAGACTTTAACACACCCCTCACTGAAATGGACAGATCATCCAAGCAAAAGATCAACAAGGAAATAAAGGTCTTAAATGACACACTGGAGCAGATGGACATCACAGATATATTCAGAACATTCCATCCCAAAGCAACAGAATACACATTCTTCTCTAGTGTCCATGGAACATTCTCCATAATAGATCACATCCTGGGTCATAAATCAGGTCTCAACAGGTATCAAAAGATTGGGATCATTCCCTGCATATTTTCAGACCACAATGCTCTGAAGCTAGAACTCAATCACAAGAGGAAATTTGGAAAGAGCACATATACATGAAGACTCAACAGCATCCTGCTAAAGAATGAATGGGTCAACCAGGAAATTAAAGAAGAATTGAAAAAAACCATGGAAACAAATGATAATGAAAACACAACGGTCCAAAATCTGTGGGACACAGCAAAGGCAGTCCTGAGAGGAAAATATATAGCGATACAAGCCTATCTCAAGAAACAGGAAAGGTCTCAAATACACAACCTAACCCTACACCTCAAGGAACTCGAGAGAGAACAACAAAGAAAGCCTAAACCCAGCAGGAGAAGAGAAATAATAAAGATCAAAGCAGAAATCAATGAAATAGAAACCAAAAAAACAATAGAACAAATCAATGAAACTAGGAGCTGGTTCTTTGAAAGAATTAATAAGATTGATAAACCCCTGGCCAGACTTATCAAAAAGAAAAGAGAAAGGACCCAAATAAATAAAATCATGATGAAAGAGGAGAGATCACAACCAACACCAAAGAAATACAATCATAAGAACATATTATGAGCAAATCTATGCCAACAAATTTGACAATCTGGAAGAAATAGATGCTTTCCTAGAGACATATAAACTGCCAAAACTGAACCAGGAAGAAATAGAAAACCTGAATAGGCCCATAACCAGTAAGGAGATTGAAACAGTCATCAAAAATCTCCAAACAAACAAAAGCCCAGGGCCAGATGGCTTCCCAGGGGAATTCTACCAAACATTTAAGGAAGAATTAATTCCTATTCTCCTGAAACTGTTCCAAAAAATAGAAATGGAAGGAAAACTTCCAAACTCATTTTATGAGGCCAGCATCACCTTGATCCCCAAACCAGACAAGGATCCCATCAAAAAAGAGAATTACAGACCAATATCCTTGATGAACACAGATGCGAAAATTCTCACCAAAATACTAGCCAATAGGATCCAACAGTACATTAAAAGGATTATTCACCACGACCAAGTGGGATTTATTCAAGGGCAGCAGGTTTGGTTCAACATCCACAAATCAATCAATGTGATACAATACATTAACAAAAGAAAGAACAAGAACCATATGATCCTCTCAATAGATGCTGAAAAAGCATTTGACAAAGTGCAACATCCCTTTCCTAATCAAAACTCTTCAAAGTGTAAGGATTGAAGGCAGATACCTCAATATTATCAAAGCCATCTATGAAAAACCCACGGCAAGTATCATTCTCAATGGAGAAAATCTGAGAACTTTTCCGTTAAGGTCAGGAACATGGCAGGGATGTCCGCTATCACCACTGTTATTCATCATAGTACTAGAAGTCCTAGCCTCAGCAATCAGACAACAAAAAGAAATTAAAGGCATCCAAATCGGTCAAGAAGAAGTCAAACTATGGCTCTTTGCAGATGATATGATACTATATGTGGAAAACCCAAAAGGCTCCACTCCAAAACTGTTAGAGCTTGTACAGGAATTCAGTAAAGTGTCAAGATATAAAATCTATGCACAGAAATCAGTTGCATTTTTTTACACCAACAACAAGACAGAAGAAAGAGAAATTAAGGAGTCAGTCCCATTTACAATTACACCCAAAACCATAAGATACCTAGGAATAAACCTAAACAAAGAGGCAAAGAATCTATACTCAGAGGACTATAAAGTACTCATGAAAGAAATTGAGGAAGACACAAAGAAATGGAAAAATTTTCCATGCTCATGGATTGGAAGAATAAATATTGTGAAAATGTCTATGCTACCTAAAGCTATCTACACATTGAATGCAATGCCTATCAAAATCCCATCCAATTTTTTCAAAGAAATGGAACAAATAATCCTAAAATTTATATGGAACCAGAAAAGACCTCGAATAGCCAAAGGAATATTGAAAAAGAAAGCCAAAGTTGGTGGCATCACAATTCCAGACTTCAAGCTCTACTACAAAGCTGTCATCATCAAGACAGTATGGTACTGGCACAAAAACAGACGCATAGATCAATGGAACAGAATAGAGAGCCCAGAAATAGACCCTCAACTCTATGGTCAACTAATCTTTGACAAAGCAGGAAAGAATATCCAATGGAAAAAAGACAGCCTCTTCAACAAATGGTGTTGGGAAAATTGGACAGCCACATGCAGAAAAATGAAATTGGACCATTTCCTTACACCACACACGAAAATAGACTCAAAATGGATGAAGGACCTCAACGTGAGAAAGGAATCCATCAAAATCCTTGAGGAGAACACAGGCAGCAACCTCTTCAACCTCATCCGCAGCAACTTCTTCCTAGGAACAACGCCAAAGGCAAGGGAAGCAAGGGGAAAAATGAACTATTGGGACTTCCTCAGGATCAAAAGCTTTTGCACAGCAAAGGAAACAGTCAACAAAACCAAAAGACAACTGACAGAGTGGGAGAAGATATTTGCAAACGACATATCAGATAAAGGGCTAGTATCCAAAATCTATAAAGAGCTTAGCAAACTCAACACCCAAAGAACAAATAATCCAATCAAGAAATGAGCAGAGGACATGAACAGACATTTCTGCAAAGAAGACATCCAAATGGCCAACAGACACATGAAAAACTGCTCCACATCACTGGGCATCAGGGAAATACAAATCAAAACCACAATGAGATTCCACCTCACACCAGTCAGAATGCTAAAATGAACAAGTCAGGAAATGACAGATGCTGGCGAGGATGTGGAGAAAGGGGAACCCTCCTACACTGTTTGTGGGAATGCAAGCTGGTGCAACCACTCTGGAAAACAGCATGGAGCTTCCTCAAATAATTGAAAATAGAGCTACCTTATGACCCAGCAATTGCACTACTGGGTATTTACCCTAAAGATACAAATGTAGTGATCCGAAGGGGCACGTGCACCCGAATGTTTATAGCAGCAATGTCCACAATAGCCAAGTTATGGAAAGAACCTAGATGTCCATCAACAGATGAATGGATAAAGAAGAAGTGGTATATATATACAATGGAATGCTATGCAGCCATCAAAAGAAATGAAATCTTAGCATTTGCGAGGACATGGATGGAACTAGAGCATATTATGCTTAGCGAAACAAGTCAACTGGAGAAAGACAACTATCACATGATCTCCCTGATATGAGGAAGTGGAGATGCAACGGGGGTGGGGGTTAAGGTGATAGGAAAAGAAAAAATGAAACAAGATGGGATCAGGAGGGAGACAAACTGAAAGAGACTCTTAATGTCATAAAACAAACTGAGGGGTGTGGGGGGTGAGGGGTTTGGAAAGGGTGGTGGGGTTACATTATATGTTTAAATAAAAAAAGCTTAAATAAAAAAGCTTACAAAAAGACAGGTAGATAGATAGGATATATACATACACACAATGGAATATTACTCAGCCATGAAAAAATATGATCTTGCCATTTGTGACAACATGGATGGACCTAGAGGGTGAAATGCTAAGTGAAGTAAATTAGAGAAAGACAAATACTATAGGATTTCACTTATATTTGCAATCTAAAAACAAAACAAAAAGACTCTTAAGTACCAAGAACAAACTGGTAGTTGCCAGAGGAGAGGTGGATGGAGGGATGGGTGAAATGGATAAAGGGGATTAAGAGGTACAAACCTCCAGTTATAAAATAAATAAATCACAGAAATGAAAAGTGCAGCACAAGGAATAGAACCAATAAATTGTAATAATGTATGGTGATAGATGGGGACTAAACATCATGGTGAGCTTTGAGTAATGTATAGAATTATGAAATCAGTATGTTGTACATGTGAAGCTAATATTGTATGCTAACTACACTTCAGTGAAAAAAAAAATGAAAAAGAAAAAGTAAACTTATAGAGATCTAAGAAGTTTAGCCAAAGATATATATAAGTAATTAGGATCTAGATTCAAATCAGTTTAGTCTAATTCCTATGCTTTCTTTTAAATACCATGCTGATAAAAAATGAATAATATAGCAAAGAAAAAAAATCAATACTCTTGTCTTCAGTTAGCTCAAATGTTTCCTGTACTTCTCCCCCACCTATTTGATGTTAATGAGTCTTTGGATTTGAATGGTTTCCCTGACTCCCTGGTCCCAAGTTAAATTAGTCTTCCCAGAGTTGTTGCAGAAGCCTTGAAGGCTTATGGTTTTCGGAGTTGAATTTTCCATTAACTAAATGGACCCTGGACCATAATCACTTTGATTTCGACCATTCTCTGAGGGATATCTTTTCTTCATACAAGGATATAATTTGTAAACAGGTTTTTAGTTAACATAACACTATTATCCTTTATATTGATGAATAGACATTTCAATATTGCTGAATGACATGATACTCCTTGTAAAAGCTGTCAACATATAGACACCTATCTGTATCTTTTTTAACATTATGTTTCTAGCAAACAGATCAGATTCTGAGAGGGAAAGAGAATATTAAAATATAATAATAAAAAATAAAAATTCTAATATAATTATGTAAAACAAACTTTTTCAATTCATAGGAGATGGAATTTTGTTCTGTCTAGGCAACAGATTGTAGATGGTTACCTAAGAGAGGTCATTGTGGTCCCAGTAGAGGAAGCAGTTACTTTTCGTATTTGTTAAGTAACATCTGCTTTATTCTCTATCAGTTATAATGGAAAATCTTTTAAACAGTGTGTCTTATTTTTATAACAATCATTAGAGCCTATGAGTAAAGATTATATGATCACATTTCTGTACCTTGAATATTTTAGAAGGGGTATAAGCCCAGGAAATATTTTTGAAAGCTGACTCTTTTAGCAAAGAAAATGTTTAATTAGGAGAATATCATGAAGCAGTTGAAGTATGAGAAAAGGACACAGTTCCAGTCAGAAAGGACAGTATGTGCTAAGATATAACATCATAAAGGGCATCTACAGAGGCTCACAGGCCCTACAGTATTCTCATATAAGTGTCAGGGGAGAGTGCTGAGAAGGGGAGTGACCTGAAGACAAAGACATTGTATAGTCAAGCCTAGTTAAATAAACGGAGGCTCAGAGCATAGGAAGCCTATGAAATTTACAAGAAAGTATATTTATAATGCAAACACAGTGCTTACAGGGATGAAGCAGATAGAAAAAATAGAAGAATCAGGACTACAGGTGGAAAAGGAGTGGTGGCCCCTGCTACACTAGATAAACCACAGGACATTCAAATTCTATTTTTTTGTAAATTGGGACATAATTGACATATAATATTATATTAATTTCAGGTGCATAAAGTAATGATTTGGTATTTGTAGGCACTGGGAAATGATCACCATAATGAGTCTAGTTACCAGTGTTTCAAATACTGTAATGATAGGATAAGTTTTATATGTTCTTCAGAAAATTGACCAAGGCAGTAATAGGGAGGAACAGCATTGCAGTACAAAATGTCATGAGAAAGTTATTCTGCAATTTTTATAGTCACAGATGATTAAGGCTTGACCTAGAGTAAAGCAGGAAGAAAGCAATGAATAGGATATATTAGACGAGAAATAAAGTCGTGAGAACAAAAGGAAAATATCATCCATAGAATGGAATTAAGGAGAATAGAGAGATCTAGATTTTATCATGGGCATCTATATGAGTAATGATAGCAAAAGTTTGGGAGTAGGTGAAGCGTGTTACAATGGAGAAGATACAGAGTTTAGTTTGAAAATACTGTTTGAGATCCTATTGGACAATTCAATGAACTATCCAGAAAGCAATTTTTAATTAAGATATGGAGATAATATGATTTGTTTGGGTCAATTTGTAGATTGAAGAATCAACTTTATAAGAGGAAATTTGTAATAAATAATTAAGGCAAAGGGTCTAGAATAAATTGCAAGCAGAGATTAAGAAGAAAGCAAGCTATAAAAGCCCTTATTTATATACCTACTAATGGATATGTTTATCATTATTGCTTTATGCTTGGAACTACTTGAAAGCCTAGATTTTGTCAACGTGCTGTTTCTTTCTTTCTTTTCTTTCTTTCTTTTTTTTAAGTTAGGAGAATGGATGTATTTTTTGTTTTGTGATTTGCTTTCTTTTGAATTCATTTTAAATTTCTAGTATTATTGCATCAAATTTACTTACGTATTCCATGTGCCTTAATGTATGATTAATTTTGTTCATGTTCTATTGTGCTTTAGAAAGTATTCTCTAGGGGCACCTGGGTCACTCAGTGGCTTAAAGCCTCTGCCTTGGGCTCAAGTTATGATCCCGGGGTCCTGGGATCCAGCCCCGCATCTGGGTCCCTGCTCAGTGGGGAGCCTGCTTCCCCCTCTGCCTCTCTGCCTACTTGTGATCTCTGTCTGTCAAATAAATAAATAAAATCTTAAAAAAAAAAGTAAGTATTCTCTATTGTTAGTGTATATGTTTGGTCTATATATCCAAAAGAACTGCCTTTAGATAATGTTGTTTATATCTTTTAGTCCTTATTTTTCTCCACAAACCCCATTTTTTGTGAGTGTTTTATTCTATTTATCTTTTCATCCCTTGCATCTTTCCCCATGTTACCTTGTGTGAAGGTATTTGTGTTATATCTTTAATTGGCACAGGACTTTTATGTGTTGATATTAAAATCATTTTTTAAAATTACTCAGCTAAGTGTTGATATCATTGTTGTAATAATTATTATCTTTGGTCTCAATTCTGTATGTTTTATACCTTAATTACTGTATTTAATGTTATATTTATTGTATATTTGTTTATATTCTTTCTCTTTTTGTGTTTCCTAATCTTTATTCCTTTTTGAAAAACTTTTGGTATTTAAGGAGACTTGCATTTTATGCTAGTGGTTACTATTTTATAACATTTTTATACTGCCCATAATCTTCTTTTTTTATTATTTAATCTTATACTGTCAGTTTTAAATGGTATACTTTCCACCCAGTTATTACCTATACAACTGGCAATAATCTTATTTTAATTTACCTCTTTTTCTCTGTTTATGGTTGATTTGTTTTCTATTTTTCAGAAAAAAGTTTATATATTATTCTTCAACTCATGACCACGTATCCCATTCTTGCTCTAATATTAGCTCTTCAGCTGAATATATGAAATTCCTACAATTAGTAATTTTGCAAATTTTGCCAGAATATTTGATTAAATGAAGCTGAATCTCTAATAAAGAGTAGTCAAATAGAACTTTCAAAATGCTGGAAATATTCTGTATCTATATTGTCCCATAGGATAGCCACTAGCCACATACGAGTGCTGAGCATTTAAAATGCACTTCATCTGAGGAACTCGATTTTAGTTAATCAAATTGTAATTAATTTAATTTGAATTAAATTTAAATATCCACATGTGGCTAATGCTTACTCTATTGGACTGTGCAGCTTTAATAGATTCCTCAGGGATGGCACGTATTTATAGTATTTACTAATTTCTGAACCATTGAGAATTGTTTTCTTTTGGTCTTAAAACTTGAAGGACAACTAATATTTTTGGTTTGCTTTTTTTCCCCCTTAAATGTTTTTGAAAATGCTGATCCATTTCTGTGTGGTTTCTATGTTATTTTTTCATACAGATGTTATCAGTGTAATTACCCTGTCTATGTAACTCATAAAAACCACCAAGTTTAAGCAAAGAATTTGATGATTTTTTTTTAGTAAATAACAGAGTTGTACAAAAATCACAACAATCTACTTTTAGAACATGGGCGGCCTGGTAGGATTTTGACTGGCATTATGTTAAATTCACATATATTTAGGGAGGATAGACATTTCGGGAAAATTAAATCTTTCATTCAGTGGATATAGTTTACATGCAATACTTTTAATTTGACCTGATCAGTTCAGATCTTATCCCACCCCTGAAGTATGTGGAATGGTGGAAGTAGAGTTAACCCATCCCCCTGTCCTCCTACCTTCCAGCAACACTCAGTTTGTTCTCTGTAGTTAAGAGTCTCAGGTTTTCGTTTTGTTTGTTTTTTAAGATTTTATTTATTTATTTGACAGAGATAGAGCACACACAAACAGGGGGAGGGGCTGCAAAAGGGAGAAGTACACTCCCCGACAAGCAGAGACCCTGATGCCAGGCTTGATCCCAGGACCCTGGGATCATGACCTGAACCAAAGTCAGACATTTAACTGACTCAGCCACCCAGGTGCCCCCAAGGTCTGTTTTATGGTTTGACTCTCTTTTTTTCACTCTATGTTTATCTGTTTCATTTCTAAAATTACACATATGAGTGAAATCATATGATATCTGTCATTTTCTGACTGACTTATTTCATTTAGCATAATACTCTCTAGCTATATCCACATCATTGCAAATGGCAAGATTTCATTCTTTTTGATGGCTGAGTAATATTCCATTGTGTATATTATACCATGGGCTTTTATTTCATCTCAATCAGTTTTACATGATCAGCATTTTACTAGTGTGCAGTTTTCTCATTCATATTTATTTTTCCAACTCCATCACACTGACCAAAGGTTAAATGAAATTTCTGCCACTTAATGATTGAGTTTGGGGTTTTAATTAATCCTAGTGGATGAAGAGGGATGGGAAGTAAATGCATCAGTTTATTTAATTGTTTTGGTAAGATCTTACAGAATTCTCTTCTTTCTAAGATGATTATGGATCACATTTCAAAGTAAAACCTGATTAGCCTGAGACTCAAGACCAATGATGAGAGGAACTCTGCTAACAAGCACTGGGAAAGTAGTATGAACAAAAATATAAATTTATTTTGGGGCACCTGGGTGGCTCACTTGGTTAAGTGTCTTCCTTTGGCTCAGGTCATGATCCTGGGATTCTGGGATCAACCCTGTGTGGGGCTCCCTACTCGGCAGGGAGTTTGCTTCTCCCTCTCCTTGTGCCTGTTGCTCTCCCTGTTGTTCTCTCTCTCTTTCTCTCGCTCTCTCAAATAAAATCTTTAAAATTAAAGTATAAAATAAATAAATTTATTTTTGTGATTAGTCATTGAAGTTTTGTTTGTGTGTGAGGGGGAATACACGTTTTCTCCTACTCCACATAATACAGACAGTCCTCTATCTATGCATTTCAGCTATGGAGGTCTGCAGTTCACCTTGTCATGGATTCAAATTGATTTACTGCATGTACAACACATAACTTGGAAAAAGGGGAAGTTTTTGATTCTTTTCCAAACACAGTTCTCTGATGTCCCGGAATCCAAGGAGCTGCTCTCAGATCCATTTACATAGTCCACCCAGACAGATATTTCTCCTTTACAACTTCTTTGCCAGCTTTGACAGGGGGTGCATTCCGGGTGGTAAGGCCTAGGGCTTTGTTTTCAAATTATTCCAAAATTACCCAGGTCTTTTCATCATGCCCCCACACACAGAATGTGGGTGTAGCAGAGTGAGACAGAGTGAGGTACCTTTTTCAGAGACACATATGAAATCTAAATTTATAGATATCTCATCACAAGTTTTTAAAGTTAGTTAATAAGTTTGACTTAAGTTCTTCATTACTTCTACAATCTGTGATTGAGGAATATATTACCTCTCGAGTCATGGATTAGCAAATGGTGGCTCACATGCTAAATTGGTCTGCCACCATTTTTTAAATTTTTATTTTTAATTTTAAATTTTGAAACTGCAAAAATAATAGTACAGAGACAAATTGTGTATTTTTCACTCAAATTACTCAAATTACAGTGGTAACATCTTACATAACTACAGTAAAATACCATAACCAGGATGTTAATTTGGTGCAATGTTATTAAATAGTCTATAGATTTTATTTACATTTCTCCAGTTTTTGCATGTACCTGTGTATTTGGATATATATGTATGTGTGTGTTGCCCTATAAAATTTGATCTCATATGTAGATTTGTGTGTCTACCACTACAAATAATCAATACACAGAACTGCTTCATCATCACAAAAAATCTTCTTCATGTCACCTGTTAATAGTAGTAACCACTTTTCTCTCACCCTTAAATACTGGAGACCACTAATCTATTTTCCATCTCTCTAATTTTGTCAGTTTTAAGACCATTATATAAATGGAATCATACTTATAAAATTTTTTAAGATTGTCCCTGTTTCATTCAGCCTGATATTCTTGAAATGCATCCAAGTTGTGTGAATCAATCGATTTTTGCTTCTTTTTATGAGACTTATTATGACACGCTTCTTTTTATGATAAGTAGGTTTCATTAGCAAGGATGTACCATTTTTATTTAACCTCTCACTTTTGAAAGACAACTATTTTTTTTTACCATTGTTGTTATTAAAAATAGAACAATTTTGAACAGTTGTGAGAACATACATTTTCATTTTTCTAGGTTAAATGACCACAAGTGTGATTTGGGTCATAATATATATATTTAATTTTACTTAAAAATGTTGACTGATTTTTCAGAGGGCCCATACCATTTTACATTTCCACCAGCAGTTCCTGAGATATACAGCTTATCCACATCCTCTCCATCATGTGTTACTATCAATAATTTTTTAATTTACTCATTCTAATGGATGTGTGTTTTCTCCTAACTCTTTTATTCACCAGCTGATCAGCTTTAGGGGGGAAGTTGACAGTTACATATTCACACATTTTCCCATCTGCATTTTTTATTCTCTGATCTTAATTTACTGAGATCTTTGGTCTGCCCTTATAGTGTTCCAAGCATTACATTTATGTCTTTTTTTTCCTTTTTCTAAGGATTAAAAAAAATAGCTCCTGCAAATTGTGAGAACTTTGTTTCCCAGTCTATTTAATTGTAAAAATGAAACTGTTTTTGTTTTTTTTAAAAATCTCTTTGGATTCTTTTGGTGACCCTTCTTATTCCATTATCAAGAGAAAACAAATGTTCTCTGTAGCAATAATGGTTTTTAACTCAATGGTAGGAGGGTCTGGGATATAAAGAAAATGCAGAGATGAGAAAATCTTAATTATTATGCATAATTTTATCCTTCTACATTATTGCTAATATATATCATAAATGTCTAAAGAGGGGATATATTAAGCAAAATTGTCTACACTTTTTTGATCATGGAATGCTTTAGTAGAGAACAGCTAATTAAGCAACTCAAGGCAGTATCTTGGGAAATATTTTTGTAGGAATAATAATATTAAGCATATTAGTAACATTTGTAGTAGGGCAGCATGACATGAAATAATTGTTTTCAAACATTTGTGTATTGGAATCATCTGGAATACTTCATGAAAATTACAAATTCCTGGGTTCCAGCCCCAGAGATTCTGAGTCAGTAAGACTTAGGTATACATTTATATACATATATATGTATTTACGTATACACATACATAAACATGTGAATAATCTCACATATATCATATGCATGTGTATGTGTCTATATATACATATGTGTAAGAAAATGTATGTGTAAATGAAAAAGTGCTTAATATATTTGTTGTGTAGTACTTGGAGGATATATATATATATATGCATGTATGCACATATATATATGTATATTCACATACATATGTATGCATATACATACATACATATATACATACACACATATGTGTGCCTCCTCTCCAAGCAAATACATAACAAATATATGAAAATTTTTCATGTATATGTGTATTTTATTGCAAATGTTGGGAAATTTTTAAAAAATGTATTTGTCTCTGTGATGATTATGGCAAAGTATCACATACTGGGTGGCTTTAAATAATATACATTTATCATCTCACAGACATCTATTGTCTAGCCCTCTGGAGGCTAGTAGTCTGGAAATAAGGTTATCAGTAGAGACATGCTCTCCATGAGCCTTGGGTAGAAAGCATCCTTACTTGCCTTTTCCTAGCTTCTGGGGGTAGCCATAAATCCTTGAGATTCCTTGGTTTGCAACTTTATAATTTCAACCTCCCTCGTCACATGTAGTTCACCCATGTATCTTCCCATAGTCTTATAAGGACACCAGCCATACTGGTTTCAACCTCATCTTAAGTAATTAGATCTGCAACAACTTCATTTCCAAATAAGGTCATGTTTTCAGATACTGTGGGTCATGACCTCAACATATCTTTGGGGAGACACATTTCAACCCATAACATGCTTTTACTGCAAAGGAAGCTATATCAGGATAAAGAAATATTTTTTAAAAACACATTACTATAGATCCATATCTTTCAAAATTTGTAATATTAAAGCACACACACTAAGTTCTATGATGTTTTTTATTGAGAAAATATATGTTTTTCACAAAATGTTATCTACCTTTGATTCTCACTCATTAAATGATTATTGCACTAAATGCTTAGATGTACAATAAATAGGCTTAATAATCTGGGCCCAGTATTTATTTCAACATAAGTCAAAAGAACATAAGCAACAATAAAGGGCTCTATTAATTGTCGTATGAAAAATCAAAAGGCCAGATAAAAACTTAGCCATCCTCAAAGGAGTATTTTCACCTTTAAAATTAGTTCATTAGCTGTATAAAGTAAATAAAATTTTCTAAATGTAATTTTTATTTTACTTAAAACACTTTATATGTGTTAAAACACTTTTCTGTTATGCAAGATAATACACAAATGTTGACTTCTGTAGCTTTAAAGCTTTAGTCAAGCTTTATGGTTTCTCAGCATTTCTTTCTGATGAGGAACTAACATGAAACTATAACTCCATATATGTCATGTTTTATAATAATTATCTTTTTTAAATTTTGCAAACACAACCAACTTTATTAATTTCTTTTAGTAAGATATTCAGCCTATGTGTTATTGTTACAAATTATAGTGAAAATATTGGATTATTACTTGTATGCAACATAAATTATCATCAAATCATTATGATACTGTATATAAGTCCTCTCTGAACTATGTGTTTTGAGAAAAAATAAATAATTTTTTCCCAAATCCATCTTGTGGTACTACATAAAGCTTAGGAAAAAGTCACTTATAAGATTGCAAGTGACAATGGGAATTTCTGCAGATGTTGCACAAAAATATTTTCCAAGCTTTCAAATCAAGGAACTTACAAAAGCTAAGGAAGCAAACAGAAAAAAATTACAAAAAAATCTATTTGTTCTACAACTCTGATAAGGTTCTGCCTTTTTTTTCTAGAAGAAATAGATTGCAGATTCTAAGTATCTACCTATCTAAACTCAATAAATCATAGTATATGAGATGTCACAAGATGAAAGTGACCTTTTCTCTGTAAAAGGATTGTTTGTTCCTGATGTTCCAAAGCCCTTCCCATTTCTGTATTCACACTAATCTCTCCTAATAAAATGGCTTAACCAGTGTGAAGCAATCATTACCTATTTCTCAACAAAACTCTAATATTTTGACTTGCTTTGCAGAAATTTGGTAGTTTGTTATTTGAAGATAATTGTTTTTTAAATGCAGCTCATGTCTTAATGTTTTTCAGTTTATTTAATGTATTACCTATACCACTCATAATTGTGAGTTTAAAGAGATATATAATTATACTTTCTTCCATCTCCCCAAGAAATATATAAATAGTAGAGGAATTATTTCAAAGTCAGATCTAAATGAACTTTCTCATTGCATCTAAAATGAGAGGACGAAACTTCTTCACTGCTTCCAGTGAGAAAGGACAAAAGGGGCCTGTCATCTAGGAAAACTCTCCAAAACATACTATGGAATTTGTGAAATACAGTAGCAACATTCTACAGAATTATTTTGTTGGTGAATAAAGCAAGTTGTCAGCATGTTGCAGTGTATCTTCAGGGGACAATAGCATATCCATACCAATTAGGTTTTTAAAGACTCTGAACTTAAAGGGAATCTCCAAGGTGTGCAAATAAGACTTTAATTCTGTGTGCCAATTATGCCAAAAAATCAATACAAAAATATTATATCTTCCGTTTGCAGGAGAATGGAAGAGCATAACTGTGGTCCTCTAAGAGAGTACAAGCACAGACTGAGTAAATCTGAACTAGAATAGATTCTCATTTCAATCTCACCTGTGATTAGGTAGAATTGTTTAGAAAATGTGAATACTATGGCAGAACTCATGGTGTGTTTTTCTTGTTCTATGTATCTTTGCATAAAATCATTAAAATTCTGACATCAAAAGATGTAGATTTAAATTTTTATAACTTTTTTTGTCACAGTGTGGTTCTAATTTAAAAACCACGTAGGACAAGCTGGATACCACTTACTCCTAAATGGCCAGAGTGTAAAAACACTTAAAAAAGCATCAACCCATGCTAATACTGCTTTAAATAAGATAGACATTTTTGACTTGTTCAAACACTGTGGCAGAACCTTGTGTGATATAATTAAATAAGACAAAATTTGATGCTCAACAAATAAGAAAGTTGTTTAAGAAGATGTAAATATGTACAAATATTACTAACTAGAGTATATAGTTAAGAGAAGGACATATAAAAAGATAAGGGATCTTTAGATTAGGGATATGAGGGGAGGACCAGAAAGTTTTCACAAAAGCCAGGGCACAAGGAGCAGGCCCTAAGAAGAACACAAATTTAACAAGCCAAATTAAATGAGACAGTAAAAGGAAATAAACTGTTGAGATGAAAGATTTTCTAACTACACTTTTCATATGCAGTGAACTTTTCTTAGATTCTGCCTCATTAGATGGAAGGGACAGGTAACATTTTTGTTATTTATCTATCTTTTATTTTGGAGAATTTATATTTCTTTGTCTACAAAAGCACTGATTTCTTCTTCTGCAATAGCTGAAGTGTTAATCCCATTCATTTCTATCTTACTGTACTTACCTTTATGTATTTGAATTGGACCTTTTTATATTTTCTATTCTTCTCCTTCACTTGTTCAATCTTTCATCTACCTTCCAAATATACAAGATGCAGCTAAAATAACCTTTTTTAGAACTCTTAATGAAATTTTATTTGAGAACACTTCAAATTTATATAAAGGTTGCAAAGATAGTATAGGTGACCCTTGAAAAACATAGGTTTTGAACTACATGGATCCTATTCTATGCAGATGATTTCAATAAATATATCACAGAACTGTAACTGAATTTTCTTTTTTTATTATTTTTCATAACATTTTCTTTTCTATAGCTTACTTTATCATAAGAATACGGTATATAATACATGTAACATATAAAATATGTGTTAATTGAGTATTTTTGTCGTTGTTAAGGCCTTTGGTCAACAGTAGGCTATTAGTTGGTAAGTTTTGGTGTAGTGGAAAATGACAGATGGATTTTTTTTTAAAGATTTTATTTATTTATTTGTTTTAGAGAGAGAGAGAGAGTGAGCACAGGCAGACAGAGAGGCAGGCAGAGGCAGAGGGAGAAGCAGGCTCCCTGCCGAGCAAGGAGCCCGATGCGGGACTTGATCCCAGGACGCTGGGGTCATGACCTGAGCCGAAGGCAGCCTCTTAACCAACTGAGCCACCCAGGCGTCCCGACAGATGGATTTTTGATTGTGTGAGGGTGGGTGCTCCTAACCCCCACATTATTCAAGTGTTAACAACCATGCCCACATCTAATTATATATTTTTGGTTAAGATTTTGTTTATTTGACAGACAGAGATCACAAGTAGGCAGAAGGACAGGCTGAGAGAGGGGGAAGCAGGCTGAGCAGAGAGCCGGATGCAGGGCTTGATCCCAGGACCCTGGGATCATGACCTGAGCTGAAGGTAGAGGCTTTAATCCACTGAGCCACGCAGGCGACCCTAATTTTCTCTATTATTAATACCTTACATTGTGTGGCATAATTGTTAAAATAATCTATATATTATTATTAACTAAAATTCATGGTTTATTTATGTGTCTTTAATTTTAGCAAATGCTTTTTTCTCTTTAAGGAGTATATCCTGGATGCATTTTACACTTAGTAGTCATGTCTCCTTAGACTCCTCTTAGCTGGGACAGTTTGTCAGACATTTATTGCTTCTCAAAAAGTTTTGATGTGTACTGTTTAAGGCATTTTTGACATGCACTGTTCAGGCATTTTTGAAATTTCTTTATTTAGACTTTATCTGATGTTTTTCTTTTGATTACATTGGGTTTATCTTTTTTGGGGGGCAGGGAGAAAACCACAGAGATAGGATGCTATTTTTATGATCTCATATCAAGGATGCTAAAAATGACTTATTGCTATGAATATAGACTTTGATGACATGACTGAGCAAGAGTTTGTCAGATTTCTGCACTTTACAGTCACTTTTAAAATTTTCTCTTGATCTATTGTGCTCTTTGAAGAAAATAATTATTGTACAGACTATACTCACAGAATGGAGAGTTATTTGAAATTACTTTGCTTAAGAGATTTGTTTCTTCTCCCTCATGCATTTGGTCAACACTTATTATCATTATGGACTTATTAATATTTATTTAAATTCATGGACAAGAACTTTATAATTTATTTATTTGTTTAAATTATTTCAACTTTGGTGTTTGAAAGCTCTTTCAGTTGGATCTTGTGTCCCTTTGATAGAATTCCATCATTGTGGGCTTTATATTTGAACATTTCCTTAATTTCTGGCACCACAAAATACTTTATGTTCATCATGTCTATTCCTTGCCCCAGGTCTGGATCAGCCATTTATCCAACAAACTGGTTCCTCTTAATTTGGAATAGCATTGGAAACCACGATATTAGAAATCATGGTTTTAGATGTACTTGTGCTACTGGGATGTTTTCCATTCTAGCCCTTCTTCATGATAGAACAAACATACACATGTGTGCACACTAAACCATATTTACAGATGTTTCTATATGTGACCATATGTATCTATATTGAGCTAAACAGCAGTCTAGGATGGTGTGAATGATTGTGCCCACCCCCCTGCCCCAATTTCATATGTTGAGATACTAAGGCCCAGGATGATATCGGGAGGTGAGGCTTTTGGGAGGTGCTTAAATCATGAGAGTGGAGCCTTCATAATTGGGATTAGTCCTCTCATAGAAAGAGACCCCACTAAGCTATCCTTCTAGCATTGGAGGTTAGAGAAGTCTGAAACTTGAAGAGGGCTATCACTTGACTGTGCTCCAGAACTGTGAGAAATAAATTTCTGTTGTTTATAAACTATCCAGTCTGTAGTATTTTCTCATACCACCCTGAACTAAGACAAATTCATGAGATAGACCCAATGCTAATACATTACTACATGAATCAATCTAGCTTCCTTTCCTTATTTATTTCTAAACTCTCACCCCAACAATGAGAAATCTGACTAAGAGCAATAGTCATTAATTACTTGATGCAAATATATATCCATGTATAGCAGTATCAGAACTGTAAGCCCATAAACCCATAGAGAACAATTTTATCAAATAGAGTATATTGGTTATTTACTGACAGTTCCTTTTGTCTTTAGTATTAAAGAGTCCACTTCTTTCCCAAGGTATTTAGGTTACCACTTTCCCCTACCTCCTTCAGTAAGGTAAGTTAATTCATTTGTATTAAAGTTAGATTATTTTGTCCACATTCTGCATTTTTTCCTGGATCCCAGGTTTTTAAATATTTTTTAAATTTTCATACAGTAATGTTCACTCATTGAGCTGTAAAATTGTATGGGTTTTGGCAAATACTTTGTAAATCTTGTGGGTTTTTTTTTTCTTTCTTCTTTTTGTATTCCAATTATATGTATGCTACACCTTTTGAAATTGTCCCATAGTTCTTGGATATACTGTTTTTTTCATTATTCTTCTTTTGTATTTGGGGGTTCCTATTACCTTTCTTCAAGTTCATTGATTGTTTACTCAGTCATATATAGTCTACTATTGAGACCATCAGAGGCATTCTTTATTTCTGTTTCAGTATTCCTGAGTTCTAACATTTTCTTTTTTTTCTTAGCGTTTTTATCTGTGCTAAAATTACTCATCTGTTCTTTCTTGTTGTCTATTTTTTCTCCATTGGAGCTCTTAATATATTAATCATAGTTATTTTAAATAGTGAATTTTAAATTCATTGGCTTCCAACATCTGTGTCAGATGTGAGTCTGCTTCTAAGGCTCTATTGTTTCAGGTTTTTTTTTTTTCCTTTTAACAAGCCTTATAATTACTTATTGAAAGCAAAACATGATGTATTGGGTGATAGAAACTGATATAAATAGTCCCCTAATGGTAGGTTTTATATTAATCTGACTAGGAGTTTGTGGTGTTTAATTTTGTTTTATCTATAGGTGCCAGAGGCTTCACATTTCTCCAGTGCTCTAGTTCTCATTCCTCCTGTTGATTCTGGGCTTCCATAAGTACTCCTCTGAGAGTTGCAGCTTTTACAGCTGTAATCTATTCTTGTAGTAGAGTTCTGTTCTTGTTCTGGTAAGGTGTGTGCAAGGGGGAAGTATTCCATAATCATGATTAAATCTCGGTCTTTTGTTGGTCTGTGTCCCTGGCATGTAAGCATCACAAATGTTTCTTAACACTTTTCTTCTATTAGATAATAGCTCCCAAGGGCAGCAGCTGGAAAAGTGCCCTTCCTCCAAGTGGGATAAAAATCTGGTCAAGTCTTATCACTTGCACAGTAGAACTCTGCTATAGAAAACACTCTCTGTATTTCATTATTATTCTTTCATTTCCTCTGTCAGAAGCGAGAACTTACCTTCCCAGATTTTCTCCATATGA
Organism: Taxidea taxus jeffersonii; assembly: GCA_003697995.1. Taxonomy (NCBI): domain Eukaryota; kingdom Metazoa; phylum Chordata; class Mammalia; order Carnivora; family Mustelidae; genus Taxidea; species Taxidea taxus. The sequence continues at coordinate 37,102 of ML109878.1, read as the reverse complement.
CTACACTAAGTTACCACTGGTAAATCAAAGGAAGTTTGGGACGCTTCTCCTTAGGGTTTTTCACTTCCATGCTAATCTGTACACAGTTTTTCCCAATTCGTCATAATTACCATTTAATTATTTCTATCAATTTCTGGCTGTAATAGCTTCTGCTCCAGCCAAGCAGATCTGGGCTGTGATTCTCTGGATTCTCCTGTCTCAATGGATTTTAACATTATAGTTTGCACTGTGATCTCTGGTCTCTGGTGGGACACAGAGAAGGCACGGACTTTTGTTTGTTCACCTTTTTTCTTGTAAAGATGAGAGCAACGACTTCCAACCTTTTCTGATATGTCAGAGCAGAAGCTAAAAGTTTAGTAGTCTAATAATGTTCTCAAAAGTACTTCCTTACTAATTCTATATTTTTCATCACTTCTAGTTCAGTTTCACTTGATTTATTTTTCTTTCCTTAATGGGCTCTGTTGTTTTTTTCCTTACAGGTCTGATAAGCTTTTTGTCAACTCAAGACTTGCTATGTTATATGGGTAGAGTTTAGTTTGCTGTAAGGACTCCACTCTGAGCAGTTTGTGATTACTCTGCATGATACTTTGTGAGTTACCAAATATTCCACTCTGTTGAATTAGAACATGAACTAGTTCTGGTGTTGTGAGAGGTCTGGGGGTTTATACTTCTGCTCTTTTTGTATGGTTCTTTACTGCATTTTGAATATTTTCCTCACACATATATCCTGATCAGTACTCAGGTAATGATCCAAGGGAATCCTCTATAGATTACTGGAGTTCTTCTAAAAAGCCGTTTTATCCCTAATACTTTATCAGACTTAAACCTCCTGGAATATTGATAATTTAGAGAGACTTTATCAGGTTCCACCTGGATTCTCTTTCACCAAACTGTAGTATTGAATCTCTCTAGGCAGTGAAATGTGGCAATCTCAAGAGTCAGATTAATTTTCTAGGGCCACTATAACAAATTGCCACAAACTTAGATGGTTTAAAAGAATAGAAATTTATTAGGTAATGGAGTCTTCAAATCTGAAATCAAGATGTAGGATGGTAATGTTCTCTCAAAGACTTTAAGAGCACGCTTCCTTGTTTCTTCCCAGATTCTGATGATTGCTGACAATACCTACTATTCAATGGGTTTGTGGTCCATTACTCTGACCTCTGTGTTCATCACATGGAGCTCTCTCCATCTATCTATGCCTTCAGATTTCCCTCTTGTTATGAGAACACAAGCTGTGACCTCATCTTAGCTTGACTGTACTATAAAGACCCTCTTTTCATATAAGGTCCCATTCACAGGTTGAAGCTGGACATGAATTTTGGTGGGCCACTATTCAATCCAGTGCAGAGTTCAATTTATTTGCTTCCCGTCTCTCAAGAATCACTGCCCCAAAACTGTTGTTTTATAGTTTTTTGTCTCTTCAGTTGTTTCAGAAAGGAGACTAATTTGGTTCCTCTTACTCTGTCTTGGCTAAAAGCAGAAATCTTCCACATTATTTTTGCTTAACCATCATATCTCCAATGTTTTAATTGGGGTTCAGTGCACAATTGTCTTTTAAGAAAATGATCCACTGCATAAAAACCTAGCTTAAATACATAACAAAGGTAAAATATTTCAAAATAGTAGAAAAATTGTGGCAGACAAATGTTGAATGCATTAACTGACATGTAAGTTGATTTGATAAACAATGAGATTTCAAGGTTATTGAGGAGTAGAATGCATTTTGCTTAGATGAGGTCAATGTGACACACATAAAATGGATACACTGGGACAACCAGAAAGTCAGGAATTCAGGAAGCCTATTACTCTAGGAGTCTAAGAGTTTGAACCAATATGGGGCAGTGTGATTATTAAGAAAGGCTGAAGTCAAGGCACTGTTAAGTTTGGGTTGTCATAATTTGCCAATGTACTAAGGAAAACAAAATATTACAAGATTTTACTAACACAATGGTCATAGCTTAGTACTCAATAAATATTGTTATAATGATTCATGATTGTAGTGTAAGTAATATTTTCTGGAAATCCACTTATAAGTCCTTATCAAATGGTAGAATAGGAATAAATCATAAGCCATAATGAATTAGTGACATAACTGTAGCTAACCTATATTATTACTCTCATAATTCTATGATGTCTTTTACTAGACAACACTTTTTTTCTATTTTGTCAGACTTTTATGACAAAGGGATTCTTTAAGTCATTTTATGAATATCACAGTGAAGACAAAATACTGTTGGTGAGTTGCACACTCTTTTAGATGTCTAATAAATTTTCAGATTTTAGAGTTCAGGACATGGTTTATGTATTTATTCAGACCTTTTCTTAAGCAATATGGAAAATTTGACAGTGTATGAAATACAGAACTTGACATTTCATCACTGGAGAAACATGACTCTTGTTTAAAAAATGAACCCAGACATTTGATTCATGTAATATTTTATACAATAGGATTTTGTATCAGAGGATAAGATAACTAGAAAAATTATTTTAGTAATAAGAAGTAAATAAACCTTATGTAGATGTTGGGTGTTATAAGAGGTGAATGTAACATCAGAGGAATCTGTATTTAGCTAGGCTTTCTAAACTTTCTTTATAGCTCTAACAAATTTTGAAATTTTTATGTTAATAGTCAACCACAATTTCTAATTAGCTATTCATTGATATTCTGTCATTTTATTAAAATTAAAATATATTAACTGCCTCCTCTATTCACAAATTGTGCTAATGATCATAGAATACAAAAAATTTAAGATAATTATATTCTGAGTATTCAGTTCAAAAATCTTTAATTACTAAGTGAGGTATAATGCTAAAAAATGGATGAGAAATTGTTTTTTTCAATTCAGAACACACCATTCAATGAGTAAATATGGCTTTGCGAGCAATTGCATTTATAATGTAGTGCACTGAAGACTATATTATGTGTTTGCAAAGTGGTTGTCTTAGAGGATAAAGTGTTAATTCTGCCTGGTCCAGAAGATATATTCTTTACAACCCTTAATTTGTGCCATAAGCAATAAGTTTGTATTCTCCTGGCAGAAAAGTGGGAAATGTGCATTCAAGCCTGAGAGAACAGAATGTATAAAAACCTGGAAGTATGAAGTAGCACATGTTCAGGGAATGGCAGAAACACAGATTATAACAAGAGCAGAGGAAAATGGCAGATGATAAAAAGTAAAGTAGGTTGGAGTTGATGGTGAAGGACCTTGTACGGTATGTTAAAGAATCCAAATGTTAATCCTCTGCCCAATGAAATTCCCTATGAGCGTTATACCTGAACATGATAGGATTCTTTTCCTCTATGTAAATGTTATTGTTTCATTCTTGTGGATGTACGGAGCCAGAAAAACTAAATAATCAAAGATGTATCCAAGCTTTCCAGGTTAGATGACTGAGACCTGATTATATTAAGTGATATTTTTAAGTGTTTATAAAATTTACCATGATTCTAATTTGTTCCCTATGCTTAACGTGAGATCAAGTGAAGAAGTAAACAGATATCTAACAATTAACTTTAAGATTGCCATAATAAAAATAGATTTAAAGGTAGTGAGAGTTCAGTGATTTTCAACTCCTTTTAAATAGGTATTATTCAGGAAAATATGTGAAACTATAAATTTTATCCTTAATTGTATATTTAGTACATAGGAATCTACCCTTGTCTAGATAGTATATAGAAAATTAGAAACTGACATTGGAAAGTCATGGTCATATGATTTGTCATATTTGATCATATATTTTGTGCAACCATTCTTTACTTTTCCCCCCAAGTATAGATTTATTTATAATTTTAATGTTTGAATTTGGAATAGTATTTAAACTCACATGCTTTGGAGTGAAATGGACATGGGTAGACTTCTCAGCTCTTTTTACCCCTTGCTATGTGATGTGGACAAGGTCCTCTGCATCTAGGTTCCACTTTTTTTTTTTTTCATTGCTAATTCAATGTGAAAAGTAGAACCCATATAATAATGTTAGAGGATATTTAAGTATAGTTATACATGTGAGATATTTATTTCGCATCTAGCATATGAAGCACTTTAAGAAATCATATTCTTTTGAAAGACAGAAACCTGTAAATGAATCTTGGCTTAGATTAAACGTGTGTTTAGGTAGGAATAACTTTGAAATTGGATATGTTTTAATTCAACAGCTAGATTTTCGGTTAGTATTTCAATAACTTTTTGCATAAAAAAAGAATAAATTGTAGATCTTTCCTACATAATGTTGATATTTCTGAGATACAAATAGAAAAAAATGAATAATTACTAGAAAATTAATATACTTTAGCTTTGACTTTCTTTTTAGTATTTGTGGCCTGAGTTTCCACCATTTAGTACACATTTTTTGGGAACCTATTATGTGGTAGAAAGCATTCTCTTCTTAGGAATTCAAATAAGAAATGGCCTAGTATTTGCACTCAAGAAATTTAGAGTCCAGTCCCTATATTAGAACTATGTGTAATTTAATATTGGGTTTTTAAATTAAAAAGTGTCATTGAGTTTAACATTGTGATAAGAGATATAAAATTGAAACTATCATGGAAATCAAGCATGTAGCATTCCTAATGCTTGAAAAATGAAATGTGGAATATTAAAGTATAATTAAACAGAGCATTTAATATTGAAAGAGGTTATAATCAAAATACAAAAATCAGTTGCATTTCTTTACCCAACAGCGATCTATTGAAAAAGGAAATCAGGGAAACAATCCAATTTATAGTAGCATCAAAAAGAATAACTCCAAGGCATACGAGTGCCTCCATGTTTATTGCAGCATATTCACAAAAGCCAAGACATGGAAATAACCTAAATGTCCATCAATGGGTGAATGGATAAAGAAAATGTGATGTATATACATGTACACACACATATACACCACTCATTGGAATATTGTTCTGACGTTAAAAAAGAAGGAAAACTTTCCAATTATACCAGTAGGATGAAACTGGAGGACATTATGTTAAGTGAAATAAACCAGACACAGAAAAACAAATACCACCTAAATTCACTTACACGTGGAATCTAAAAAGTTAAATACACACACGCAAAAAGTAAAATGGTGGTTACCAGGGGTTGGAAGTTAGGGAAAATGGGTAAATGTTGGTCAAAGTTTACAAAAATCGCAGTCATATAGGATGAATAAGTCTAGAGATCTAATGCATGAGATATGTATGATTCTATAATGTATAATGAGACTTCCACAATAAACATTCAAAGTAAAAGATTTGAGTTACAGTTTATAAAATGTGAAAGTACATTGCCTTTCTCAGCAAACGAGCTAACCAGGACTGAATTTTAGGATGACCAAGATGCAGAATATATGCTAATCTAATCTAAGGAGGATATTAACATCATGTGGCTAATGTTCTTTATTCTTTTCTCCCATATTTGAATCTTACAAATATATTAACTTTTCTTATTGCCTTTACAACAAAAATAATGATGTCAGTGTTTTATATTATCTAACACCCTATGTCAAGCAACTGTCTTTCTTCTCGAAGTTTTCATTAAACATAATCAACCATTGCCTTCCACTTCTAACTGTATTCTTTTAAAGGCTGAATTAAATATGTGGGGAATAGATACTACACATTAAACATATATATTTCAAACCCAGGCCCCTCTATTTCTACTCTAACTTATTGTTGTCTCCTTGCCTCAAGATTTATGCTCTTCCCCAAGTCCATTCTCCTTCCTTCAAAAATAATTTTCAAATATAACCTGAATACATTATGTCACCTAAATGACTTATTTTTTTGGTTAGAGACTCTAACATATATTCATTGAATAACACCCAAAACATATCCTAATCGTGCCTTACTTATTTCTCCAGCCTCACTCTTTTCCCTCCAGTCCTCAGATCCTACATGTTGGCCACAGTGAAACTCTTGTATTTTCCCACAACTATCATGATTTCCTGTACAGTTTGATGTTACACTTTTGTTCCGAACATCTTTATTTTTTTTTTACCTGGATAAGTCCTACAAGCTTACAGGATCTGTCTCAGGGTTTAGTTTTTCTGGGAAGTCTTTGGTTCCTTTTTTTTTTTTTTTTCCAGTTTGGATTTCCATCAATTACCAAATGCTATGTACAACAAGTTTTAAATTATTAATAGTGGATTTTTTTGTCAACTTTTCTGTGTATAAAACCCTTATCCAACCTAACCCAAAACTTCTATTGCTTAAGGGAAAAATTACAGAGAAAAAGTAGACAGTAACATTAAATAACAATATTATATAATACACAAAGTCTTTGCAAACATGTTTTTGTCTTTGAATATTTTTTGTATTTATTTATATGTCAATTCAGTATAATATGGGCTCAAAGTTTAGATCAAAGATTTTCCTGCTATTTCAGAGAATTTGGCATGTTTTGTGGTAAAGGAGATGGCATAGAGGAAATAAAATAATTTGCCTCATTTCCAGGCTTATAGGATTGTAATATAAAGAGGAAGATTAATGGGTGTGAGTATAGCATGGAACTACAGAGAACAGCACGCCTGACATACTAAAGACTGGACCTCTGAGGGACACTGGGGAGCCTGAGGATAACTTGATTTCAGGTGAAAGCAAGTCATTTAAAAGGCACTACCTACCCATGTGTAAGTTAAAAAGATCAACTATAATGGTATTAGTTGTCAAAATTAACTAGGGATTCCAGCAGGTTAATCCATGCCTATATGATAAAGGGAATTTTCCCAAAGGTATGTGACAGAAGACAATAAATCTCCAAATGCTAACATGGAATCAGTTTGTCCCTACCCCTCATTTCCACATAGATGCATAAGTATGGTCCCTTCCCTGAATAAATGAATGAATGAGTGAATGACCTTATTTTAGGAAAAGAGGCAAAGCTAAGTGTGTTTTCTTTTTTCCAAGTGAGAGTACTTTCCTCAGGAAATGTTTATATTATCCTACATGTTGTAATCTGATAGGGATATTTAGTTAATTATCTTTATTCTCCTAATGATTTATTGATAGAGAATTGGGGGGAAATAGTATTAAAATAAAAAAAATCAGTGATCTTTACTTTATCTGTGATTTTGAGTTGTATTGTGAGTTAATATGTAAACCCTGCTATATAATCATCTCTTTTCTTTTTTTTTTTAAAGATTTTATTTATTTATTTGACAGAGATCACAAGTAGTCAGAGAGGCGGGCAGAGAGAGAGGAGGAAGCAGGCCCCATGTAGAGCAAGGAGCCTGATGCGGGGCTCGATCCCAGGACCCTGGTATCATGACCTGAGCTGAAGGCAGAGGCTTTAACCCACTGAGCCACCCAGGCACCCCAATCATCTCTTTTCTTGACAGTTTTCCTATCTAAAATATCAATTCCTTAATTCATGAACCATGACTTTTATATATATATATATATATATATATATATATATATATATATATAATTGATGTCTATTTCAGAACTAGCCTAATGGTTGTTATAATAGCTATTCCCTATTAAATGTTGGTATAAAGAAATGTTGATTGAAATGGAGACAGTAGTTATAAGGCTAAGAGCATGTATTACTGTCTAGGAATTACTTGCAAATCTACAGTGGTGGAAGTACATTGAAGAAAAAATTAAATAATACAGTAACATCACAGTACTTAACATTTTAGTAAGGCTTTTTAGGCAGCAGTCAGAGAGTTTATTCTAAGGGACGACTCCCGGAAAAAGAACAAAACTAGAAGACTACTATGGTGATCATGGAAATAAATGTAGTTACTATAGTTTTCTAAATAAGATTTTATTCACAATATATAATGTTCACCTCACCCTTCTCATCTTATGGATGAAGATATTTATGGTTATTGACAGGAAATCTTTTATTTTTTTTCTCTGAAACATATTTGCATGAATTTTCTCTTCTGAAAATAATGTTTACACAGTAGTAAAAAATGTTATCATCATTTAGGAGATGAAGAAAATGTTACTGAAAAACTAACTTCATATTCTAAATGATATTTTTAGAAGTCTTACATTTTAATATGTTTTTCTAAATTATATTTTAAGAACCCTAAAAGATTACTTTTAGGAATTATAAGAATGTTGGTTAAATAGTTGAATGGTTAAATATTTCCTCCCTCCCTTTCTCCCCTCCTCCCTCCTTCTCTTCCTTTCCTACTCCCACCCTCCCTTCCTTCCTTCCTTCCATCTTCTCTTTTCCTTTCTTTTCTTTTTCTTTTTCTCTCTTTTGAAGTGGGATATCATCACTGGTATGTTGATAAGTGATTAATAACCAGCTGAAGGTCACTAAGAGGGAAGGTCTGATTTGTAGCATTTGTTAGTTATCATGGTGTAAAATGCTGTGCCATGATCAATTTCAAGCCACCAACCTGATGTCTAATGTTAGCAAAATTCCTGAAAATTTAGCATTGAGTTCCAAGCTTGCTCCAGCATAACATGTCCACTTTGGACAGCCTAGAGGTTACAAGTTCAAGACACCATAGTGACCTCCAGAGTTGAAAGGATTATTTATGTAGAAAGAAACGTGTATTTCTTATCTTATCCTAGAAGTATGAACTTGTATGAGTAATGAACAGTTACAGTTCCACCAAGGAGAGGAACAAACAAAACCTTAAAAAAAAATTCCAAACCCCAGTCCCCACAAAAAGCTGGAGTATTTGGAGTAGTTCAACAATGTTCATCTACTTGACATTCCAATTTCTTCCCCTGTAATAGTGTTTGCTGATTTGAAGGTCCTACATGAACTCTAATGTTACTAATAGTTTTTAAATACAATGAAATAGAAATTACCATTTGAAAGACAGTACTTACCCAGAATAGCAGTTCAGTATTTGTTTCAAATTTTAGCATGAATGAAAAATTTCAGGTTTTCTGTACAAAATCCTCTTAATTATTTTGACTTTTCAGAATAGCCAATATAATTTTCCCTTTGTTAATACAGGGGATGTTTTCATTCAATCTCCATAATATCTCACAATCGAACAATGGAAACATTCTAAAACTTGATAATCAAGGGCTTTGTGCTACTTCTGGTAATAGATAGTACCAATGAATATTTATTATGTTAAGTTAGCACTTTGTGCTTTTTAAAGGATTTTGACAATGACATTGGCATGTGTGTATGTGTTCGCTTTCTGGGCATTAAATGAATTACTTGCATGTGTAAATTTGTTTCTGAAATATATGCCTATGCTCTTTCTCTGTTGTAATTTTAAAATGTGTGTGATTGGTTAATAAATAGAAAAAATTGTCTAAAATTCTACACATACTCTGTCATTATTGGGTGTGTTATGGTGGAAGAAGGTTATGATATGTAGCTTCAATATTTATTTTTGTAAAAACAGATTTGAAAGAAAGGAGCAAAGAAAAAAAAAGAAAGAAAGAAATCTTGAATGCACACATATTCCAGATAATTAGCAACCTCCTTTTCCAAAGAAATATAATCATGAAGGCAAATGTGATGAGGATAAATCTTTTTGCTTAGTTTCTAAGTTTAGATGTTAACTACATTAGTGATGCCATCAATAGTATGACTAACAACAGAGCTTTCATCTTTTGCAAGGAGCTGATGCTTCTTTCTGACTTTGCTCTTTGATTGTACTGTCTAACTTGGTGTAAAAAATCAATGCTTGTACAGACATAGAGTAGGTCAGACCTTAATGTTTTACCTGGGGACTGAGAAATGTTGAATAAAAGCCTGGAGTGTGGCAGGCATGCCCTAATTAATAGTGTGCATTTTTCTTCTTCTCATATTCATTGGTATATATTTGGGTGAGTTAAAGTATAGCACAAATTCTCACCTCTACCATGTAGATCACTCATATGCTGATGTTTATCTTAGTTTCAAAAAATAAAAATAGACTCAAATTAGTAGTTTATATTAATTGAATATTCATTTTAACTGAAGTGGAATTTATATATACCTTCGAAACATAAGAAACATTAAAACTGGTTCAAAAGTCCTACAATAGACATTTTTATTTTTATTTATTGTTTAAAAGATTATTTATTTATTTATTTTACAGAGAGAGCACAAGTAGACAGAGCAGCAGGTAGAGGGAGAGGGAGAAGTAGGCTCTCCACTGAGCAGGGAGACGGATGCGGAGTTCTAGCCCAGGACCCTGGGATCATGACCTGAGCTGAAGGTAGCTGCTTAACGACTGAGCCACCGAAGTACCCTCAATTAGACATTTTAAATACTTATTACATCTTAAATCAAGTTTATAGAGCTATATTATTCACAGAATAAACAGCACCTACTTTGAATGTACAGTTTGATGAGTTTTGATAGATGTGTATGTCTAATTGTGGTCCCAATCAAGATACACCATATTTATATGCCACCAAGAATTTCACTTGTGTCTTTTTCAATCAATATCTCTACTCAAACACAACTCCAGACTACCACCATTATGCTTTCTGTCACTTTACTGCTATAGTTGTTCTATTAATACAGTGTCTACAACGTATGAGAGTTCAAGTTGGTCCACATCATTGCTAAAACATGATAACCACTTTTCACCAGTGATAAATGATTTTTAATATGTTTTGTGCTAATTGGTCATTTGTGTATCTTATTTTTGAAGTCTACTTAAAAATTTTGCCCTGCTGGGGCACTTGGGTGGCTCAGTGGGTTAAGCTTCTGCTTTTGGCTTAGGTCATGGTCTCAGAGTCCTGGGATCAAGCCCTACATCAGGCTCTCTGTTCAGCAGGAGCCTGCTTCCCCCCTCTCTCTGACTACCTCTCTGCCTACGTGTGATCTCTCTGTCAAATAAATAAATAAAATCTTAAAAAAAATTTTTTGCCCTGTTAAAATTTTTGTTTTTGTAGTCTTTTTTAAGTTGTATGAAATTTTGCATATACTGAATAAAAAATATCAAATATATACCTTATGTACATGGTATATATTTATAAATATAAATATATTTATTGTATATATATGTGTGTATATGTGTGTATATATATATTTTTTTCTTACTTTGAGTATGTAGACTTAAAGGGCAGAGGACTTGAATTTTAATAAAGCATGATTATCTTCTATGTCCTATATAAGAAGTCTATCTCAAGATCATGAAGATTTTTCCTAAATTTTCTTCCTTCAGTTCTATATACATATTTTTTTTAAGTAAGCTCTACACCCAATCTAGGGCTTGAACTCATGACCCTGAGACCAAGAGTAGAATTCTCTACGGACTAATCCAGCCAGATACCTCTATATTTTTATCTTTTAAGGTTACCTATATAATTTATCTTGACATAGTATGTATAATGTAATGTAGGGCCTAGATTATTTGTTTTCCTTGTATATAGTTTTTTCAGCACTGTTCATTGTAAAGACTTTCTCTTCTACATTAGTGTGACTAAGTGTACTTTTCTTAAATTAAAAAAAAATGACCATATAGTCATAGGTTTATTTCTGGATTTTTTTTCTGGTTCTTTAATCTATCTGTGTATCTGAGAGCCATTTCTGTGTTCTTTTAAAAATGTAGCTTTATATTCTCTCTTGAACTTAGAAAATTACTTCTGTTTTTTGCTTCCTATAAAATTATTTTAATTTCTTTGCATTTCCATATATATTTTTAAATCAGCTTGCCAAATCCTACAAAAAAGTGAGGATTTTGATTTAATATGAATTGATTCGTAAATCAAAATGAATAATAATATGGATAATGACATTGAGTTATCTACTTCAGAGTGTGAGTTTTGTGAATTATGCAGTTTACAAGTCTTTGTAGTGTTTTTCTTTTCCATAGTGATCTATGCTGATCACCTTCTCTGGTACCCTGTACCATAAATTCCAGGCTTCTTAGCCCACCCAAATTCTGTATGCTGATTCCTCAACAACGTGACTTCTCTTTGTTTTGCTTGGGGTCCCTTTCTGTACTCATTTCAGAAAACTGACTCCAGGTAGAGTGCTTAGGTGATTGTGGTATATTAAATTCACACATAGGCAGAAATTTTTTATTCTTTATTTCTCTGTTTAAGCAAAAAAAAAATCTTCTAAGATATTATTCTTTATACATTTTAACTATCATGGAAGACATAAAAATGTAGACACTTTTAAATTTTCATAAAACTTCCATATAATAAGATTTGATATTAATTAGATTTAAAATTTTATTGGTTGTAGAATAATGAGTTGAAAATACACTGTTAGTGATTGAAAAATGTATAAATACATACTCACAGCAAATTAGTAAGTTTGGGCATATTACTGATTTTTTCCCATATGTGAGTAAAACAAGGATCATGTTCCTATAGGAAATTTTTTTCTGTAAAATTGGATGTCTTCATCTCATTATTCTTGATTTGACAGAATGATTTAAACTTCCTCATCCATACTTATCACTAATGACTTCCAGAATATCTACATAACGTTTTAAAGCCTTTTGATATTATTGAACACCATATGGGTTATATAATATATCCTGTATGTCAAGAGTTATTTTGTTTAGTAAGATAAATTTTTAAGTATATCCGTAGAAAAGATGATGAAGGAGTTCCCAACCTAGTTAGGGAGCTACCTGTGTGGAGCCTTGGAAGAAGAGATGACAATCTTATTGGACGATCCACAATATATTCTTTTAGTTTTCATTGTAGCAGCTCAGTTTTGGTTCTTTTCCCTGACTTCCACATTTTGGCATTTCACAAAGCTCTGTCTTCAACCTTTGCACTCTTCTCTCCTTTATTTCAATGTATTCTTATGTATTTTCTTTATATGTGGCTCATATAGAACATATATAGAACTACTCTATGATTCAACAATTGCACCAAATTATGGACACAGCCCAAGTGTCTATTGATAAATGAATGGATAAAGAAGAGGTGGTGAGTGTGTGTGCATATGCATACACACATATATATATGCATACTTATATGCATATACATATATATGCATACTTATA